>JAODFW020245990.1:0-12418 GCA_027575235.2 Palythoa mutuki | reverse complement strand
CCCTGAGTGAAGGTCCGGCCGGGAATCGAACCCCGGCCTCCCACACAGCAGACTGGCACCTTACCAACTAGGCTAACACGGCTTTTTTATAGGTTTTTGAAAACGATCTGTTCAGTTCTTTGAACAAAAACGGACAAATCTAAGATGTTTTTCTCATCACTATTATTTTCAGATTATTTAGTTCCGATTATTTGTTTTTATTTTTTATTTGTGACGATTTTGGAGATGACAGCACAGGGACACAGGGTCCATTACAAAGGTTGAAACTCCTATGGTCGGCGTTAGGCAATGGAGAAAAAACCATTTACAATTTACATGAGCAGAAAAGCTAATATATAGAAACTGGCATTGCATAAAATGTATAATTGACAAAAGAGATGTTATACTAATTGTTGCAAAAAGTACATATGCGACAGGTAAATGAATTCAAAATTGATGAGAAGAGCCATGGGGTACGAAAAGCCATGAAGACGTGACACAATAGGGAGAGCATTCCAAAGACGACAGAGACGAACAAAGTAAGAGTCATGAAAGGTAGAGGCACGTGCGGGAAGAAGGCAGAGGTCAGGCTGAACACAAATGTCATTATTTAAGATAATTTGAAGTTCAGGAATTAAACGATGAAGTCGAAGTTTCTGTAGTTAATTAGAAAAGTTATGACGTGTTTCCATCGCTTGAATGGATTAATGACATTGCTCAATATGGCCACAAGAAATTGACCACCTTTTCCATTGTTCTTTAATAATCATATCACACCTTTCCTTTAATTTATTTAGCATTCCGAGCAGCGGATTGCACCAAAAAGGGGAGATAAAGCTTCAATCCCTAATTCAAGTAATTATTGTGCCTTTTAAAACGTTAAACTAACCTACGATGGACTAGCCTTTCAATGATGAGTTGAATTTGTTCATGATGAATTGGTGCTTGACTTAACTTATAAATTAATCATAACAATTGGTAAATATAATCACAAGTGAGAGACCTCCAACGTGCTCAGTTTCCAAGATGAAGAAAGTTTTGTGGATCGTTATTGTTACGTCTGCGCTCGTCCTAGGCAATCAGGAAGTGCAAAAAAGAGGAGGTAAGCATCCTGTGCAGAATAGAAACCCAGTTACAGAAAGCAGTACAGACCTTGCCATTCTTAAACTAATGACAGCAACATCGCCAATCGTGTACCCAAGTGCGTCCCCATTTGATCTGTTATCGGATGCTTGCAGATATGATATGAAAAAGCAGTGTGATTACACGAATCCAGGGAATGGCATACGTTGCGATTTCATCAAGACTTGTTATGTTGCTGGCATGCCCTCTGACTTTGCAATACACATTTTTTCCAAGACCAAAAATGGCGAAATGCCTGAGAATCCCAACCTACCACCTGGTAGCGAGCAGATGGCCAACATGGGAACCAGATTTCAAACAATATTTCTTCCTTTCGAACCAAACCACGATACCTATACGACCCTAAACCCGACAGTAGCTCCTCTGTTTTTTACCGATGATCTTGGAGGGTGTGATATGTTTGTTGCAATAGCGACCAACAAAGGTGACAAGCCCATAGTTTTTCACACCAATCGAAACGGCGTACCAGATCCAGTACAAAACCTTCGAGCCAAGGGACAATCCGTCGATAGAATATTGACGAAGTATCCCGGATACAAAGTTATCGCTCGCGTGCACTGGACTTCACTGAAACCCGCTAAAGAAGAGCAAATCGATAAATACTTGAAGACAGAATATATCCCAGAACATCCAGGAATTACGCTTCTACCTTACAACAATCGAGACGGCCTTCCCACGGTGGACCATGCAGAAGAGAAACAGCACTTCAGTTTTATTGGTCACTACAAACTCCGAGATGCATCTCCAGTATGGAAATTTATTTTAAAGGGCCGCACAACTGGAATAATTCTATATGAATTTAGCGTATCAAAATCGGGAGATGTCGTTGATATTAAGCGACATAGGGATAAATTGATTAGGAAGCCATATGCAGATATAACGTCAATCATTAAAAAACAGTTCTAATTGCTTATTGTTTCTTAGCTACCTAGCTAAATGATTAAGACGGAGAGGACGAGGCTTGAGTCTCGCTGAAACTAAAAATAAAATGCCATAGAAAAACATACAACTTCTCCAATATTTCAGTAGTATGTATTACCACAGATGATTTACAAATTATGAAGCGCTCACCAGATCACAACAGAAAGAGAACAAAAGATGAATTTGATTAATTGAAGATTTCATAATCTAACGTGTGTGTGAGGATCCAATTTCCACCACCATGGCAGATTTCAAAACGATAGCTCCTAACTTTTTTAATCGTGCATGTATCCACCAGTCTAATTAAAATGGTTTTATAATATTGTCAGGATTATAATAATGAAAATATTTAAAGATTGTTGTTTTTCTGCTCTCAACGTCACCATACCTGAATTTCGCCTCGTTCCCAGGGTCCTCTCTCATTCTCCCTCGAGAAAGTCCCCTCTTTGCGGCTGGGAAAGTGTCTGCTAGAATTTTGCAGATTCCAGAAAACGATTGAAGGGAGGGGCAGGAAAGTTAAAGTTTGTCTCCACTGAATAAATCTACAAAGCTTATTTGGGAGCGGAAATTGTAAACGCGGGGAAAAAGATTGTTTTGCCAGAAAAAACGTCTATTTAACAACTAGACCCGTAGCCCGCAAGGACTACGTGCCAATAGTCCATGGGGTGAAGCCGTATAAGCTATTGACCCGTGGCCCTTAAGGGCGAAGGTATAATTGTTTTAGTATCACCCAACTAGTCCAACAGCAAAGGCAATAACAAAGTTAGCAAACGCTGGTTGAAAAAATATTTCTTTGGGAATCAAACAAAAGAAAGCGTCACGCTCGGTTGCGCCAAACTTTGAACTCACTGTGCCGTCCTCTCGCCTGACAGCAGCGTAAAACACTGTGAGACATTCATTTAATTCTAAATGTTTTAAATTTTATTTGGCTTGCAAACCATTCTTAAAAAAAGTGACAATATATTGAAAAGACTGGATCCTCTGTTCAGAAATCTCAGTAGAATGAGCTCTTTACCTTGTAAGTTTTGTTTTCCCAAAACAGATCATGTGATTCACAAAGAGAATTTTGTATTTTCATAATTGATGCGTACATTCGCACTTGCAGAGAACGAAGCTTCAATCAGTCTCTATTCCCTAGAGTATCATTGAGTGTCTCTATTTGAAACTGCATTGCATTCATAACTAAAGTCTAGGGACCTTTGGCCTCCACGACATAGACGGGAATGACGACCGTAACGTCATAAACTAAGAATTTGATTGGTCGAATTGTAAAAAAAATAAGCGTGCTGCACATGCAGCAAGCACAGTAAAATAACTCAGTGTCGTCCTCTGCAAAACAACATCGTGAAGTCACTATATTTGCGCTTTTGGAGACAATGTGAGCATACAAAAGCAATTCTTTAACTCTCTGTATTTGCTTCACCATAGCAGTGATAACTGCAAATCCCTCTTAACTTCAGCCTCTTCCAGGTTGCAAGCTCTATCGTGCTTGTGTCTTATCATTTCAAGAATATAGAGTAAAAGGGAAGTGTCCACTCTTCCTGCATCCCACACGTTAAAAAAAAGTTGGAAAATTGTTTCACTTCTGGTGGAATGTAGAAACGGTACGGTGTCAGGTCAATCGAAGGCTTTCTGCAAGCACAATGTGAGGTGAAGAGAATCGCTTTTCGTTCCAGATCCAGCCTAAGTTCTGAACTCCTACATGACGTCTTTGACATTAGAGCTTGTCACAACACCAGTTAAAAATGAGTAGATGTCCTGAAGTTTTTTCCTGTTGATATTGTAACATTCCGTCACCAACTTTCAAATTCTTTAGGGGCTTTTTTTCTTGTTCAAATCTAGACATTTCGCTACTTGACTAGAGGGATCCACACCAACAATTGGCTGAACTGCTCCAATAATATTTCCTTTGTCTTCGCAAAAAAACTTCCCTCGGACTGTAGAAATAAGTTTCTCCGTCACTTTCCCCAAAAATCTTAAGGCTTCTTGGAAAACCCAGGGGCTTCATTCTTAGGCATGGCATCCATGTCATGTTTTGAAAAAATGATCAAATTTATTTGTCAAGGAACTGTGTATTTTTGCATTTTGCAAAAGTATTACATGATCGTTTTGGACTTTGTCTCTGGTTTCTCTGAAACAGACATTCCCGTGACCTTGCTAACACTTTGGTAAATATCTTCCGCAATGATTTCGCCTTCGCCAATTTAAACCAATATTTTTCCAGAACCACTAAGGCTGCAGAATTTGTGTAGTATTCTCCGGTAGAAAAAGCATCTTCATCAGCAAAAATTTCCAGAAACTGTTTACATCTCAGATCGAAGACTTCCGTTGCTTTGACTCGAACACTGAGCGTCTTTACAAACGGCAAAGACACCATCGCTTCCTCAAATCGATGATCTGACCTTGCGTAAACTACATATCTTTCTATCAAGAAGGCCAAGAGTCTGTCAATTTCTTCGTCAGAATAAAATCTATCTATAGACCTCCTCGGACTGCCTTAATATTTTCCCAATACAGTCCTCTAGGGAAATAAGATTCTTTGTTGCAGATGCGGTAATGAGAAAGACACGAAAGAATGTTTAGCTAAAACAAAGCATCTTATTTCCCAAGAGTAAGAGGACTGTATTGGGAAAAACTTAAGGCAGTCCGAGGAGGTCTATTATAGCAGGAAATAATTCTTCAATGAGAAAATCCGCCTCTCCCGGGATTCTGATCTCTAACAAGAGTGCGAACTTTTTAGCGTCTGTTTGTCTAACGTTCAGGAACTCTCTTTTAAACTCCACTGGAAATAAGCTATCTGGTGCAGCGCTAAACCCATTTTGCATTGAGACGAATGACTTGGAGAGTATTTCCACAAAGAAGATCTTTCTCCGGTGTGTCCAACGACAACGGCGTTGATAAAAAAATTCCTCGAGAAACGCTTGCCCTCCTTTGTGAAAGAGCTCGTGGAAATTCTATGGTTAGTATGAGAAGCCAAAAAAGCCTTTAAGACATCCTGAGGAAATGGTGCATTAACAAAACTGCGCGTGACTACAGGATGCTGATTGAGGAAACAGGAATCTCTTTGATAACAATCAAAGGAAGCCTTTTCAAAACGTCGGTGACAACTTCATCCAAGCCGTAACAGCTGTCTTGGATGGCAAATTAAGCCTTGCCAATAACTGGGAAGGTATGGGAATATCCTGAAACTGTAGGAGTTTCTCTTCTTTGGCAACATTTTTCCGAAGGTAAGTCCACAATGCCTCCCGCCATTTCTGTGGATGACGGCTATAGGAGGCTTCACCAGGGTCTAATTTACTACCTCACCTTCTGACCAATCGTGTGATAATGTTTTTGGAAAAAGAGTGCCGACATAGTATGGGTCTGTTAATACAACAGAGTTAGTTAAAAGTTCGTTAGCATGATTTGCTCCTCTTTTAGATCTACATTACTGCAATCAATATCTTTCTTTCTCAATATCATTTTCAAACTTAGCAAAAAAATAACAAATTGACTTTTAACGTTTATACTCTTTTGTTTGTATGTATTATGACTCAGGAAAAAGGTGATATTGCAGAAACAAAGAAACAGCAGTGAACATTGTTGTTCTTAATCGTATGATTTAGCAGATTTAGACGAAAATTGCTTGGTCAGCTATATTGACTCTACTTTTCTTGCTGACAACTCCTAGGCTTTCTAGAATCTACTCTGGAATTTTTTGGTCCAAAAATTGGTCCTCACTTTTGGAAGACATTGTTGTCGATGATCCTCTGATGAGATATAAATAGCTTTACTGGAGGTTAAGAAGGGTGTGAAGACACCACTCGCACAAGTAAATGATTCCAATCTTGTACGTTCTGCAAAGTTGTCATCTTCATCAGATAAAGCAAACTTCAAAAGACGCATTTTTCCTCCCGACAGAGGGACCTGTACCAGCGAGAGGTAATTTCTTTTGTGGCCTTTCCGTACAAATCAATGATCTTCAAAACATGTTCTGGCAAGCAGGCGATATCTTGATGGGCCTCAGGCAGAACGCGAGGAAGCAAGTTCTTTAAGTAGTCATTGTCAATTTTGTTTAAGATCGATTCCTCGACTTTTAGTCAGATCCCTCCTCCTCTACGAGTGTATATGATTTCTTTCTGGCAAAGTGAATTAAGCAAGGAATCCAGCAATTTTGTCCTCTCAATTTATGTTAAACCACGCACTGAAACAGTAAAAATCTTACTTGTAGTGAATTCTTAAAATTTCCACTTATGGTTTGCAGAACTAAGACAACAACTAAACAAAACACGTAATTTGAAAGTGCTCAACCTCTAACCCAAATTTAGCTCATTGCACAAAGTTGTGACATTTGTAACTTACTTCTGAACATCCTCTGCTGTCACCTTGAAGTTTTGTTCGTTGATTACTGCCATTATCGTTACAACATAAGCTTTAGGAACGCCTTCTTCGGGCAAATATCTATTCCACAACAACGAATTGTCGATCAACTTTTTATCCTCTCTCTCCTTATCTTCCTGTTCTGCAGTCAGGTATTTAATGTGACGTCTGTTTTGGCTCAATGCAAAGAACCATTGATATGTACTGGTGAACCTGTCAAGGTGGTCTTCTGAACCGGCATTGGTAAAAAGTAAAACAGGTAACCCAAAAATTCTCTTTGGCTTGATGATACCATTACAACGTCAACCAAAGGTAGGTAGCTCAGGCTCTCGCTGGAAGCCAGAACTTTAAATTATAGTGATACATATTCGCCACAGAAGTAGTTGGTTACAAGATAGGAATATTTTTAACACGACTCTCTTCCCCTTGACTGTAATGAATCCTCTCAGTTTTAATAGGATATAAAGTCAACTCAATGGGATCAGTCCGATCAACTTCCTGTGCTTACGCTGCTACGAAACTCCATTCGCTTGTTTTGAGCAAGGTAAAGGTTAGAAAGAAAGTGCTCCGCAAGTTGAGTACTCAGAACAAATTCTGGGTCACTGACGGGAATCTAACCCACAACCTTCCGATTACAGAAGGTTGCGGTCTCGACTTCCGTCAGTTACTCAGATATTTTTCTCAATACTCAACTTGAGGAACTCTTTCTTTCTAACTTTGTATCCAAGTTGCAAACTTCCACATGGTAGGTAAAGGCTTTCTTTTGAAAATCGGACCTGAAAAGTTCATTTGGGCTCATCGTCTGATTCCTCGCGCACGTGAATTTCAATGGATTCGAGATTTTGCATGCAAGAAAAGAAAAACTATAAGTTGTCATCAGCAGCAAAACCATCAAACTACGTGAACATCTTTTCATCGGATAAAAGTGTTGCCGAAAGTTTCGACAAATTCTGGCGTAGTGGAAAGCGGAATCGTGTGCAATAATAATAATAATAATAATAATAATAATATGTCTTTATTCACTAGATAAAAATACATATCAAGTGTTACAGTAATATAAAAGATTAAAAAAAATGGAAAATCAGCTGCGCAAGGCGAAAAAATTACAATTATAATGGTAGCTAATTATTACACTCCTAAATTATATCTAAAAATGAGCCTATTAAAATAACTGTTCTTAAAACGTTCTGTGTTAATTATGGGTTTAGAAGTATATTTACTACGGAGGCGATGTTTAGAATATTCGGAGTAAGGCGTAAGGAATTTATGTAATGGATGTCTATCTACAATTATCTTATTAAAGAGGCGCTGATCGTGGTGTTTAAGTGAATTATGTTGTTCTATTAAAAAAAGATCTTTTGAATAGTTTTTTTTTCAATAGCTAATTTCGTTCGAGAGTTATCGCAAAATTACTTTTTTTATCTGCAGTCGGGAAGCTACACGGCTCATTGTTCAAACGCTGTTTTCTCGGTTCAAGTTCTTGCGCAAACAAGAAAAAAAATCAATACCCGCTGAATTTTTGTTATCTTGCCAAGAAATTTGGCACATCTATAGAGAAATACTTAAAAAAAACCGTGTCAGTGAATTTGAAAAGTCCTAGTTGATTCTTTATTAATCGATTTCTGCTTCATGACTAAAACATTTGCAATTTTCTAGACAAAAATATAAATGATTGGCTTTCACAAACACAAATCGCCGACAGGGTTTTGATCGGCACACTTTGACGAAGTTAAAAAGGTGACAAACACAGCGGAAGTTAAGATCTGAACTACCGCTGATTTCACAAAGGCAAAAATTGGATCAAAAGTAGAGCGTCAGTTCGTTCTGATCGACGATAACAAATATATCAATATGATTTAAATATTCATTTACAGAATATGAGGCTTTATAGTGACATATAGGTTTATAGGTCTGTAATAAGTATCAAGCGAGATATCATATGAAATCTAAAAACACCGCGCAAGGTGTTCAGTAACCTTAATAAAAAAAAGAAATTCGAAACAACGAACAACGAAGCTATGTATGCACTAATCACTATGACATTAACTGTAGCACGAGGTCGAGGCAGCTAAACATTGTCACGTGAATATCGCTGAACGGTGAACAACATCAAGCCTGAGCCCGCGAGCAACGCCACGATTAGCCTGCGTTCTTCTTCGTCGAACGCAATAACAGTAAATTCACTTTGATTAATGGCGGACGCACCTGCTCCCGAGTATTTCACGAACAGTACGACAATGCTCGAGATAACCACTGAACAGCCAACCAGTGTGCGACCCATGATGGTCAAGCAAACTTGTCAAGAACAGAAGTCGATAACCTGCAAAATATGTGAGAAAATTAATTGGTTTAAAAACTTAAGAACAACAAAAGAAGGAGTAATTTTTTATTGTAGCAAAGTGGAGTCGGTTAGTTAACATTTACAAATGTTTTAAACCATTTGTTACTTTCACCTGTGTATCACAGCCAGTTTATCTTAAATATAACATCAATTAAACCTGTCAATAAATATGGTTTAAAGCCAAATAATTTGCGAACTCTAAGTCCAAAGTTTCAGCAAGGCGTGCTCAGAGGAAAACTCTCCTACTTAATAAACGTAATCTTTGTTTGTGTTTTGTTGTTTATATTTTGAGGGATGTGATTGAATCGAGGTAAAAGCCAAACTGCTTAAAACGTTTTTTGTTTTTGTTTTTTGGACAGATGTTGCCTTTTCTCAATCTCAGCCTAAAATTCTTAAAAGCAAATATTCTCTATCTAAACCTGTGCGGCCAAGGCCACGGGTCAATAATACTGTATTTTTATCAGTTTTGCAAGACACTGTTCCTTATAGTTCATTAAATTGACTCGTTTCAGAAGCCCATAACTAGAAGCGTCCATCTAGCATTAGGTTCGCTCACGGCGTTTTCATTTTTAGAACGGAACCCACACTTCCGGTTTTTCACAAAGAAACAAAACAATATAACTGGTAATGAGCTGGCACTCTCACCTTCTCACCTTCTCGCTAGCACTCTCACCTTCGCTGTCATCCGCTATGTTTATTTGACAACCGAAAAAGTATTCAAACTGAAACGCACTCTCATTGGCCAGAAGCGGTTCTAAAAATAGGCACGAACATGAAAACGCCGTAATACAAACCCAATACCATAGATGGACGCTCCTAGTTATGGGCTCCTGGTTCACGTACCATGTTGAAGTTAAAATTTACCTGCTTCAAAGCGACTGAGATATAGCACGTCTTCGAAATGTACGTAACATTATACCAGGATGTATAAACCGTTTGTTAAACGCTATCATCTGGAAACTTGGGAAGGCAACGCCATGCTGACAGATATAATCTATTAGACCTGTATTCTAAGAATATTTTAAGAATATTTTTAGCCTCAAAACGCCAAAAAAACTAACAATATCGAGCCTGAACCTGAAAAACAATGTTCTTGTTGGATACACACGCCCACACTTACATCAAAGAATCGAAGAACACCGCCTTTCTACAATTGCTCAACATATGAAGTTAGCCCATGGCCTAACAGATGTACATGATCTTACCAACCGATTCACTATCCTAAAGAAGTGATCTGGGAAATTAGACTGTCTAATTTACGAAATGATATTTGCCGTAAAAGAAAGCCTTCGTTTTTTAAAAAATTGGGGATCATCCATGTCCAATACGTAATTGCTATGTTGCCAGCATGGTGAGTCCCGGTGGTTTAGACGTGGGTTCGAGTCCTAGTCGGGGCATTCAAACTATATTTTTTGGACGAGTGTGTCAGAAGGAGAAAAAGATGCTATATATATTTCTAGATTTGTTGTTGTTCCCTTCATCGCCGAAATGTGCATTTAATAATAATAATAATAATCATCATCATCATCATCATCATCATCATCATAATAATAATAATAATAATAATAATAATAATAATAATAATAATAATTGGAGTCAGTGGAGTTACCAGTATGCAGGATGTGCAAAGATAAACTTGCAACAAACTTGAAACTGTTTCCCATACTGCATGTGAGTACAAAAAACTTCCGCAGAAGAAATATAAAAGATGACATGATAATGTGGTGTGGTTAGTCCATTGGAAATTCTGTGGGAAATATGGCTTAGACAGGAAAAAAATTGGTTTTATTGAGATTCATGAGGTGAAACTCTTGTAGAATATGAATGTAAAGTGTGATAATGTTATTGAGGTCAGGAAACCAGGCATCTTCGTATCAATAAACCAGATAGAAACTGTGTGATTGTGGACGTTACTATACCGGGTGATGGTAGATTGTGGTGGTGGTGGTTATTATTACAAGTTGGTGCACTGATTGCTCGTGAATTATGCATCTAAAATAACCTAAATCCTTTTACGAGCCTAAGTGGCCTATTGCAGCCGGTGCTTATCTCCGGTTTCTGTAGTGTTAAGCGGATGAGAGTCATTGACACTAATCCATCGCAGGTTAACCCCAGCAGAAGCTGGTACTCATTTTACCGTTCTCGGGAGGATGGAAAGCTGAGTCAACTTTGGCGGAAAAGAAGGTCTCACAAATGTTCAACTCTCGGCTCAGCCGGGGATTGAACCTGGCACCTTGTGGTTAGAAGGCAGAGATCTTACCACTGCGCCAACCACGGTGATGGTAGATTGTGGTGGTGGTGATGATTGTGATAATTACAAGTTGGTGTACTCATTGGTTGTGAATTATAGGGATTTACCTGCACGAATTCACTAATAATGAACGAGAAATTTGAATACCGCATGAAGTTTTGCCGAGTTCATTATACAACATTTTGAGCTCATTGTTGGTGATTTCCACTACATTTCTACTGTTTTTTACTGTTCTCCACAATCAGATTTCATTAAAAAGTAAAGATTAAAACTCGATAAGATATGTTTGAAAGTACACGAACTCTTTCTTTTCAAGTGATCTCCGTCAGGCTAATGGAAAACTGAAAATAACACATAGTTTTAAATACATGTGTCGGGAACAAAGGTTCTTTATCTAGGTTACTCCTTTGGGGAAGAAAGTCAAATAGAAAGAATGGTCTTGTCTGTTCGTACCCGGAATTTAAGGTTGTTTCAAGTATTTCTCTCATTCTCTATGACTTCCCTGCAGCGATGACTTATCATTCAATTAAGTGATCTTCATACATCACATGCAAGCGGTGGCGTGCAGGCTCCAAATTATGCATTAGGTCGTCGTGTTCATCATTGCAGATTAGGAAATTCGGGAGTTCTCACCCATGTAACTACTTTTGCACACCTCGATAAACAATGTTTGTAGGCCAGTTTAGTTTATCATAAGTTTAAAAATCGAACAGAATTATATCACATCTAACAAAATTCTAAGTTTAAAAGACACTTGAGTGTAGAATGTAAGTTTTCTGATTACGTTATTTTTTGCGAACAGTAACTAAACGGAAGTATAACAGACAATAAAAGGGTGGGATCTTTCTTAATTTCGTTTTGTGGTTTGGTGATCATGCAAACCCCCAAATTGACCCCCTTCCTCTCCCTCCACACCGAGAGACCTTTTGTAATTTGTGAAGAAACTATAAATGTGGTAAAAATCACTCCGGAGATATTACTTGCTGAAGTTAACCCATATGGAACACCTAAGCTTATAAATGGATGTTTATTGTTTGGTTTGCAGCACTTAAATGAAACCTCATTTCGTCTCTGCGTAAAAGAGCTGCATGTCAAAAAACACGACCCTGTCACAGTTTCTTACACTGTATTATCAGGTATGAGGTAAATTTAAAGGAAATTACTATAAGTTATTAGGAAATTTTAAGGGAAAGTACTATAAGTTATGAGGTAATTTTAAGGGAAAATACTATAAGTTATGAGGTAATTTTAAGGGAAAGTACTATAAGTTAAGACGTAGTTTTAAGGGAAAGTACTGTAAGGTACGAGATAGTTTTAGAATAAGGACTATCAGGTATAAGGTTATAAGGTAAATTTAAGGTAAGGTACTATTCAAAGTAACTTGCTTAACACCAAATTTGAATAAAATTTAAGTTATTCTAACG
>JAODFW020243970.1:0-12423 GCA_027575235.2 Palythoa mutuki | reverse complement strand
ACTTTTGGAGGGCACAGGAAGCTCGGTTCGACAAAATGAGAGACTGCATAGGAGACTACAGTAGTCTGTTACTATACCCTAACCCTAGTAAAGTATAAGTTTTATTTATTCGGTTAGATTTTAGTAATTTTGTGAAAATTAAACCAAACTAAACTGTGCATGCTATGTAGCACAGACAACTAAAACCATTTTGAGCCTTTGCCGGTCGATATATTACTACTAGTGTTAAAATTCCATTTACATTGTTGAAATACAGTTCATATAATCACTTATGTAAATTAGTTCGAATCAGAATTAGCTAAATGCTAAATACTATGTCAATATAATTGCAATTATGATTGTTCATTTGAATGTGAACCAATGTTCAAGCTTAAAACAAAAGAAAAAACCTAGTTGCATTAACAATAAAGTAAAATGAATTAAAGCAAACTTGCAGCATACGACTTGTGAAACATGGTACAGCACAATTCATTTGATGATTCAGAATTATAGTAATTAGTAATTTTTTTCCCCTTTAGATGGACTGTGAAGCCATTTCCCAAACGCCTGAACATGTGCTTGAAAAGCTGGGCTTAAAGAAGGGTGATGTATATGCCCTAAAGGGCATGTGCACTAGTTCAATCTCAGATTCTTCTAAATGTAATAATGACCCTCTTGAAGTTCGTAAAAGGCGTTTAGTTGAAGAACTTATGTCAGGTCGGCAGGACAGACAAGGTAAAGAACGGAAAAAGGAAATATATAAGAAGCGTGCCAACCCATCATCTCAACCAAAACTAAGACGAGTATCTCTTGGATGGATGCACTTCAACTCTACCAGAAAAAAGTATGTCAGTGTTCGTGCAAGCAAAGGAGGAGGAACACGCACACTGGATCTACCTCAGAATACAACAATAGATGAAGTAATTGAAAAAGGAAAAAAGCTTTTTTATGAAAATGGACACTCCATTGAAGGAAAGTCAAGTGAAATGCAGTTCGAATTAGTAAATTTTAAAGGTGAAACTATTAAAAACCTTAAAGATGAAGAAGGAAAAGAGGTCCCATTTACAATTCAAGGGTATTTCGAAGCATATAAGCTTTCAAGAGTTTTTCTGTACTTAGCAAGTAAACGTGCTCCAATTAGTGACATTTCAGATGATGAAGTTTCTGAACTAAGTGATAGTGAACTGGAGAATTCTGCTTTTGCAGTTGCAAACAAGGGTCGATTTTGGCGGGCAAATTTAAATGCAGCCCTTGAAGAAAAATACTCTATTAATGTAGATGATGATGATATTCAATGTATCCCAAAGACAACTTTGATTGGGAATTCTGAAGAAAGGACGAAACTAAAAGATGAACAGGACAATGCATTTAAACTAAGCTTAGAAGCAGATCAGAAAAAAGAAAGAGACAGGATTGATAGTTTGAGACAAGAGATAACTGAAGTGCAAAGACTTGAAGACTTGAGATCTGCGAGAGAGAAGAGGGTGCCACCACAACTACAGACTGACAGTGTGAGGATCACTGTTTTACACTCTAGCATTGGTAGGATGACACGTTTCTTTGGAAAAGAAGAAAAAATGTCTGCAGCCTATGATTGGATCGGTTCACAAAATATTCACCCGGAAGTATTTGCACTTTTTTCCACACAAGTTGATTCAATTAGACACACCAAGGTATTATTTTCTGAAAGTGTTGCTGCATATCATGATTGCGTGCTTCGTATGGATCCAGATGCTGAACCTGAATCAGAAGATGGTGAAGTGTATATTAAAGGATTTGGTAAAATTATTGAGGACAACGATGACACATTACATTTAGATGATATATCATTCTTGGTTGCACCTATAGAAGAAAAACCACCAAGCCAAATTATGGAACATGATAGGTACTATGTGCTGTATCATTATCATTATTATTATTGTTATTATTGTTGTTATTAGTGTTGATGAAACGTTTTATTCATTTTATTAATCTGAAAATTTTGTCTTGTTTCAGTTGTGATAGTGAACCAGAACTGGGAAACTCTAAACCACAAGAAACACAATCACACCAACAGGTATGAATATGAAATCACATGTCTACATACAGTGCTTATAATTTTATCATGCGATTTCTGCTTGCTTATTGAAAATATCAAGCTCATTTCTGGTTTCCTTGAATTCATTCAATTGGCAATCTTGAAATTTAGTTCTAAATAAAAAAAAAATATAACAGATTGATTTGCTTTAAAAATGGTTACCCATAAAAAAGGGTGTTCATTGATGATAAGTCTGCAGCAATAATGGTTTTAAAAAAGATTTAGAATCCAGTCATTGAGAATTTTAAAGAAATCTGATTTCAATCAAATTAGCATATTATTGCCAAGGCAATCTAGTCTCATTATCTAGTCTGAATAGGTGTCAATTATGCAATCTGTTTTAAAAGGCAAATGTTCTGCATCCTCATTTAGTGTAAAAATTTGTAGAAACAACGTGAAAGGTAATTGGTCCCCAAAAAACTATATAGAGCCACCTTAAATGTACTCCAAGGATTTTCTTTAAAGACACTAAGACAATACTATTATTTTTGAGAGATAATAAATTATTCGTAAATACCGAATTTTGAATTAATAAACATTTTTGAAACATTTTTTTAATGTAGATAGTTTACTTTAATTTATTTGTAAACTGTTGGCGAGTTTTATATAACTCTAATTGAGCTGAAACTCGGCAACAGTTTACAATTAAATTAAAGCTATTATTTCAGAATTCGGGTATGTACGAATGATTTATTATATTTCCATACATTCACTGTAATCATGCAGATCGCGCTGCTGTCAAAACTGTAGAGCCTGGACTCTCTGTGCAATTAGGTGACTAGCGATGGAAACAGGGTGACTGGAGTCGCTGTTTCTAATGAAACAGTTACTGTAAGATAAAAATATATGATTTTTACACCATGGAAAATATGAGTACTTACTGGCATTTCGGATGCTAGTCATTTGTCGGAGTCTCCAAAATTAGTTGTGCTCCACCTTGCAACCATTCTCATTGAAGTGCGACCAGCTAAGCTGTGAGTTTGTGTTTAGGCAGACGTCAATCATAGTTGATAAAGTCGTAAAAGTCCTCTACATCTATTTCCTTTTATACGCCTATGTTGATATACAGAGGACTCTTCTTATTACGATGATTTCATTGAAAACGCGTTCGGTAAGGATCTTTTACAAAATTTTGACTTTGATTGATGTCTGTCTAAGTGCTAAGTGTCCAAGTGCCACTTTGTTGCCGCCATTAGTACATCTTGACAATTAATAAAGAATGCATGCATTAGTTTATTATTTATTGTGCTCTCTCTCGTTTTAGAAAATATCTAAACGCTGTGAAAAGGCAAGGGTTGAAATGAAGGATTCACCAAGCATCACAATCAGAAGAGATAATATCTTTCAAATGCTGCTGGATTTGTACCAAGACAAATCATTTTGTCTTCATGCCTTCCCATTCATGACCTTTGCTGGCGAGAAAGGAGAGGATTTCAATGGCTTGAAACGAGAAGTCTACACTCTATTCTGGCAACAAACGTACATCAAATTGTTTGAAGGAGCAGGCTCACATATTCCAATGTCAACACCAGAAGTTACTGATGAGCTGCTTACCAAGCTTGGAAGAATTGCTTCCCATGGTTTTGTTGTCAGTGGAGTTTTTCCTCTTAACATCTCAAAGCCATTCATCTTATCGTCGCTTCACTGTGACACAACCCTGACAGATGACGAATTGCTGAATTCTTTCCTCCAGTTCCACACAGAGAAAGAACGTGGAGTACTTGCCAATGCATTAACATACACATCTGGTCGTTCCTTTCCAGAGGACATCCAAGAAGAGCTCGTAGATATACTAGAGGCATACAATTTTAGGAGAATTCCCACACCTTCTACTCTAAAACCACAGCTGGTAACTATCGCAAGACGGGAGCTGGTACATAAAGTGTCCTGGGCAGCCAAACCGTTTGGCCAAGGCCTTGCTGATTGCCATGACATGTGGCAGGATGTCACAAGGCAAGAGGTTGACCATTTGTACGCTACCATGATGCCCACATCAAAAGCAATTCTGGGCCTGCTGAGAGTTGATGAGGCGACAATAACCATTGGTCAGAAAACTGTTATGGGCTACATGAAGAGGTTTATCAGGAATGCTGATGAAGCCACTCTAACCAAAACCTTGCGCTTTGTGACTGGCTGTGACACGATAACAGTTGATGCCATCGACGTGACCTTCCATAGAAACATTGGTACCATTCCTGAGATTACAGCCCATACTTGTTCAGCCACCCTTGATTTGCCATCTAATGGGTATGTCAGTTTCAGCGACTTCCAAAGCCAGTTGATGTCCATACTGAACAGCTCTGAAGCGTGGGTGTTCAATGTTGTGTGACTTGAACTTTCATTTTATGTAATCCCATGTACTGTTAGATATTGACGCCAATTTTATTGTTGTTTTTAAACTAAGTTTTCGCTTATCAAAGCTAAAGATGTGACGTTTTTCTTCACTTGAGATATTTCACGATTAAGGTCTAAAGCCCTGGACAAACGAGAAATGTTGCTTCGTGCAACAGCATCACCATATAACATTTTAGCGTTTGGCCACCCAGTGCTGCATGTTGTTGGGCATCGATTAGTCACCCTCTATCGTGCTAACATTTCTCGTTTAGCCATGGCTTTTAAAAAAAATCAATGTGCTAGTGTTCTGGCGTAGAAAGAATAATCATTTGATATACAAAAACAATGCACTCCAAGAAAATCGGCTTTTCGTGCATTTTGAACCGATTTGAATGTTCGTGTAACTTTGCGCGTGTATTGTCTACATGAAATTATTTAGTGTGAATTTTTTGCCTCCAGGATCTACATCATACCATCATTAGCATAATTGAAACTTGAAGCCTTGATATCGTGAAAGGTCGAGTGAAGAAACTACGTGATGTAAAACAATGAAGAATATCAAGAAATTTTTAATAGATAGGTTTCATTGGAACTTTAAAGTGTTGGCAACCCATTCATTTAAATCACTTGATATCATCATTGTTCCGTTAGAAACATGTTTCTCGTTGGTTATTTTAGGGACAGATTATTTTGCAATTTTGAAAGGCATTGTTGCTTTATTTTGCGAAAATCTCATATACGTTTGAAGCAAACTATGCAATTGCATATTACAAATGCTCATTGTTGTTAGTTTTAGATATTTCCAAGTGATTAAGTTGCTCATTAGCAGGAATCAAATAAAAGTTATATCTCGTTTCAATCTGTCTTTTTTTTATGAAGTTCCTATGATGGATAGTTTTCTAAGCCCCAATTTCATTTCGTTATAAAATGTTTAGAAAATGTTTTAGTTCTATCAGAAAAGAGCGGTTTTCGTATAAGTGGGAAGCTCTCCGATACGGTTACCGCGTTGCACATGACGGCAGAATTTTAGAATGTTTTTATAGAAGTTACGGTAACTGCATGACCGTAAATATTAGCAAGTAGGGTTGGCACGTTCCACTACCTGAAATGGACCCAACTACCTGATGTGGCCCAAAGGCTTTTCCTCGGTCAGGTTTCAACCGATCAAACCAAACTTGGTAGGATTTTTGTACGGCGCACCACGAATGCGCACGCCAAATATGGAGTGATGACGTCATCAAACACGTGACATGATTTATCGTCAATTTTGTTTTTTTTTTAGAAGATACGTATGCCGTGGTTATACTCAACTATCTCATAATATGTCTCATCATCGTCGCGGGTCAATCGCAGGACGCCCGTGGGTCGTGACGTCACAAGTCACGTGGCTTTTTAAATAATTTTTTTCGATAAACACGTTAAAATCAATTATAAGTGAAAAAAGACCTCCTTTCGATGTTTGTTGCTGGGGTCATTTGTTCAAATGACCCCAACTACCTGAGGTGGCCCGAACTACCTGAAATGGCCCTCACTACCTGAAGGAGGATCTCTATCATAACCCTAGGGTGGTATTCATTAGGCTAAGTACATATTTAAGTGGCATAAAATCCAAAAGGTGCGTACATGCATCAAATACTCTGAGTACTGATTCATATGTCGCCTATGTGGAGCAGCAGCTCGATATATAGTTCTTTGGCTTCGTTTGGGCAACTTGGCCATGGCAAATTGCGCTCTTGCATGATGATATTTCCCAGCTCTGCAAATGTCGGGTCACATCCCATTGGGGGTAGCTGTCCTCCACATAAGCTCTCCGCTGCCCGTAGATCGTCTTCATCAACCTCTGACTTTAAGTCGTATGTGTTTTCAGTGTTTGGGAGAAAATATAATACATCGGGTCTCCCAGGAGGAGAATCACTATGCTGTGACGGTCTTATTTTATGCAAATTCCAGTTCCTTGCAACTGCGTGTAACTCTGCTTGAACAATTGGCATAAAACAAAATTGTAAACAACTGTATTGGATAGGATTGCTGCTGTTATAAATTCCACTATCTCGCATGTCTTTAAAAAAGTTAATCCACCAATTCGAATTTGTTCTTCGCAGAATAGACCACCATGCTTCTATCCGTTGGTTTGCAGTTGACTTTCCATATAGAAAACTCTTGACGCCAGCCATACCGTCGTGACCATTCCTTCTTAGATATCTCTGTATCGCAGCTATATAGACATTTTCAGTTCCACAGTCACTTCTAATAACACGGGGAATCCCTTTAACTTGACGTATACAGTCTATAAAATATTGAGATGTAACACGAGGGTCATTGTTTGACGGACCAACTTCTAACCACAAAATTCTTCGACTGTATCCGTCAATTGCACCGTGGATACAAAAACCAAACGGCTTGAGTTTGTCATATCCGTCCATGTGCCATATAAAATTTGGACCTTTGGCATAGTACCTCCTTCGTCGTAGCTTTCTCCTAGAACGAAAATCAACACCATCGGGGTCAAGGCCTTTTATGATTTTTCTTACTGTTTCGCGGTCAACCACCATCCCATGATCATTCTGTAGTCTTTGATGCATAGCACGATATCCTAGACTGCACCCACTTCCTTGGAGTCCGCCATCAACTGCATCAATAACCTCCACTGACAATGCCATATTTATGCAGGATGTGCTTTACATTTTCTTCCAAAGTTTTCATAGGTCTTGAAACCACGCTCTTTCTTCCATGTCATCGAAAGGGAAGACAAAGGCTTGAATTCAAAATCATCAAAACCTAGCCCAATATGAATAATTTCTAATGGCATCACATTCTCGCAAAATTATTCCATTGTCAGTGACACTTCTCACACGTTGTCTTGTTTGCGCGTTTGTTATTTCAAAAATTCTCGTGCCCGATTAAGTCATATCAAAAATTCGCACTTCATGTTTCGCTACACGTTCAAATACTCGTCTTTTATTTATTACGTGAAAAGTCGCAACTTTTCTTTTCAAGATTTTTCAAATGCAAAGTTAAAACAACTAACGTGAAGAGACATTTTTTGAAGGTGTAGAAATGAGACCAAAATTTACTTACAAAAGATCCTTACTTTAAAATATTTATGTGCACCGGCATTTTCCTTTTTTTAAACTCAGAGTTAGTTTTAAACTATTTGAAGCTCGATCCGGTATTCGCTCACAAAATTCATAGATTTTATTGTGACTGAAGCCGTTGAAGATGGTAGGAGTTTGAATGCTCCTAGATTTTGAAACGTAATTCCTTTATACCTACTGGAATAAATGTCGATTTTTTGTGACAAAAATTTAACATATTTAAAATCTCAATATTTTTTAAATATCCAGATGATGGCAGTAGATTCTGCCAAAATATGCGAATGAATCTCAAGAACATGAATAGTGTCGTTATTTTTTTAAAACAAAACTATATAGAAAGAAAATCTCAATCAGGGTAACGCGCATGTACAAATTTAACCTAACAAAGGCCTAGTTGAGACGTTGACCTTCACATGTGCCAAATTAATGTAAATGAACAATTTCTATTATTTTACCTCAATTGCATTGGATTCGGTACATGCGAAGTGCGACGTCTAAACTAGGCCTTAATTTCAGTTGTACTACGAAAATAACTTCTATTTTGATTTAAAATTAACAAATATTTATTTAACTGCATGAAACCTTAGACCACAATCTGATTTTTTTTCTTGTTCTTTTCAGAAGTCTTTGTGATGGAGTTATTTTTGCAGTCATGTAGCTTCCTCGCATTCAAAAAAAAAACCTGAAAAAATATATAAACCGTTGTTAATCACATACCGAGAAGCACACAGGAGGTAGGCCTGTTAAAGAAAAAAAAGCTAAATTTTCTATAAAAACATTGAAAACAAAAAAAAAATGTAAAAAACACAGTGTCCTTTTATAAAATGCGTTTGATCTTTTCTTTGCGCTGGCGTAACATTATTAGGCCAAAATTAAAAGATGTAGATATCAATTCTAGGTTGTTTAACTGTGTTATATACTCGCCTTTGGAAGATGGAGCAAAATGTTTCAATCTCTGCTTTTTAGTCGGTTCAGAAAAACTTAAAAAAAAGGTCATATCCTCTAATCTAATTTAACCACAGCTAACTTTGTAAAATTTTGGTCAAAATTAATGAGCCTTGCTGTTGTTAAAGTTAAAATGTAAACATAAACCTCAATAAATGAAAATGAGCCATCGATTATATTTAGTAATTTATCATCTTCTGACTAAATATGGGCAAATAATTATTTTTAGAAAATGCAAAGCAGCGTTACGAATAAAAAAAAATTGGATAAACTTTATCTAAATTTGTTTTAATTCGTATAAGGCTGCTTTGCATCTGTTAAAAATGATTATTTGTCCATATTTAGTTAGCGAGAAGATGATAAATTACTAAATATCAGCGATGACAAAAAATAAAGTTGTTATTCAATAGTCAATTTGGGAAGGGAAAAAACTTCGACAGTTCGCATCAATATACGAATTAACGAATTAACAACCTCTACTTCTTAACGATGTAACACAACATATATCCAAAATACGTACTTTTTCCACGTTGCAAAGTTTTTATTTCTAATTTAAAAATTTTTTGGGGAAAGGTTTATGGAATTGTGGTGGGAGAATAATCTGAATTCCTTTAAACTTTAACTTTTTTGAAGCCGGATAAGGTAAATCCTTTAAAAGAATTATGAAGTGCAATTTAAAAGGAAACATATATACATTTTGTCAGTGACCGAAACTGTCTTTTCATTTTTTCTCAACGAAACTCGGGGTGACATTCAAACCTCTTTTAATTCAAGCCAGGTTTAGAGCTTCCTAGCTAACTTCAAAGCTTCATAGTATATAATTTTCCAATTTTGTTGTCTCTCTCGAAAGAAAAAACTAGATTAATCTATAATGTCTTTAGTCAAAACAAGTTTTCTTCTTTTCTTCTGATTTATCAATGTTAAAATCCTTCCGCCTGAATCTCAAACCAATTAATTTAAAAATCTAAAATACAAGCATTTGTGACAAACGTTCTTTCAAAGTCCTTTAGCGATCGCTCTACTGAGCCCACTAACAAACGCCGGTCTTTTGTCATTTTGTTTTAATTTAAAATAAATATGATTTTTCGAAAGGCCCCTGCCTGCGTATGCAACCTGCCTTTTTGTAATCCGTTCTATAAGTAATCTCTCACATCGTAAACAGATAGAGAAGAAAATCTCTACTGAGCAGAGGAAAAGGTAGGCGAAAGGTTGCTGGCAATCGTAAAATTAATATTTTTTTGTACTTTAATGTTTCTCATTTTGAATTTGATACTGATATGATGATATGTTTAGATACTGTCGTTTGGTTCAGTCTAGTATCAGAAAAACATTTGGTTTTCGCTTTTTGTGCGCAGGTCTACAGGTCTAACCGTTTCATACCGAAAAAGTTAAAAGATATACTAAGAAATTTTTCTTCCCGGCTAAGTATAAAATCCTAAAAAACTCATTTTGTGCAAAATTATAAGTTTAAGACTCAAGAGAATCAAAAATCTATTTATAATTATTTGAAAAATTGCAATAAAAATGACGGGGTCTATAGCTTTGTACCCTAAAAACACAAACTTCGTTGTTTTAAAAATGTCTTCAGCTAAGATTTTGTTTGTTCTGAAGCGTTTGATACTCGAACGTAGTTCAATCCGCAATGAAGTTTCCAGATTAGAAAATATCAAAGGCAAAACGACTTTAATTAAAGAAAAAACACGACAGGAAAACATTATTTTGTCAAGAGTTTTTAAAAAGCATTACAATCTTAAAAGTAATAAATTTAAATGCTTACGAAAATGAAATTTTCAATTTCTCCCAGAAGTATTTAACTTTTCCTTAAAAATGGAATAACGAGTAAAAGTCAACAAAATGTTTTTCTGTTGATACGCCTCGATATAATCAATCTAAACAAAATATCCAAAAATTGTTAATTCAGTGTGGAGAAAAAAAAACCCGGAAATTTTATAGCCAAGACAATGGCAGTTATCTTTTGTGGAAATGACACCTTGGAACATTTCAGAGATCATTGCAAATCATCCTTTTTAAGATGGAAACATTTTGGAGTTTTATTATTTGTTTGTACAGAAAATTTTTGCATAACACGATGTTGACGAAAGCTCTAGTTATCGCCATATTTGTGAGTGTCGCGGTGGGTGGAAGTATAAAGAAAAGATATTATGGTGGTAAGTTTATTACTTTCAATCATTAATTGCCGATTTCCTTGTAGTTTTATAAAACTCATATGGTTAAAGTTCTTTCTTTTTAGGAAAAGTTTGCCTTAAGCTAGGCTATAGTTTAAGATTCGTAACTCAGTGGCTCCAAATTTGACATTTCGGCGATCCAACTTTAATTGTAACACTGAAAAGCACTGAGCTTTTGGGGTGCAGTAATTGTAAAATTATTTTTTTAAATCATTAATTTTCATCATTAATCGCATTATAGCTCAAGTAAGAAAATATAATGTGTAACTTCTCAATGCTAAACTATCAAGTTGCTTTCGGAACATTGTATTGTATCCTTTAGCAAAACATTATTTTGCTGACAAGCTTTAACCAATTACACCCGAGACGCCGAAAACGTTGTAAAAACAGAGTACTGTGGAAATGTAGATGATACTTGGTAGGCCTTAGTGGTGTTAAAATGACTGTCTTTACTGACCATAAAACACAATTGGATCAAAGGTCTTCCTTCCCGTGTCTTTTTCCTCATTTGTTTTTGTTTGGTACTGTAAAGGTTTTTGTCCCGAATCTTGGATGATAATTCAGTTTATTATATGGCAGGCTCGCTGAGTGGGCAATA
The DNA here is from genome assembly GCA_027575235.2 of Palythoa mutuki. NCBI lineage: Eukaryota > Metazoa > Cnidaria > Anthozoa > Zoantharia > Sphenopidae > Palythoa > Palythoa mutuki. The sequence goes on along the minus strand of JAODFW020243970.1, from coordinate 1,209 downwards.
TGAAGCAAATTCTGTGTTCTGATTGGTTACACGAGCATCGAGTTTCGGGCTAAATGGAGTCGCAAAAACGGGCAGATGTCAGTCTAAACAAAGAAAATATATAAATTTATTCGTCAACAAAACCCGACAAATACAAAAATTAAAACGCATAGTGATATGAAGTCTTGAAGACATGGAAGCGTTTTTGTCTTGTGGAAAACAGCAGAAAAGTGAAATTATCAAGCTATATAATAAATCCTTTATAGAGCAAGCTTGTTCGTTCAAGATGGCTGGATATTGGCCTCGTTCTTTTTAGTATTGTCTGTCGAGATGGAACTGAAGGAGCTTAATTTGACATGGGACAGGCGTAAGCCTTGGCGAAAGACAAGACCGGGGGGGAGGGGGGGTGGGGGGAGACATTGTTGTCGCTCCATGCCTCACTTAATAGGGGTTCAAGGATTTAATTCAAGGGTTTTTAAAATCTCATCCAAATGAACCATTTATACATTTCATTTTGTTTGTTTCCAGTTAAATGAACTTCTGGTCAACAAAAAACACGTTTCCATATAACAATCCATGATCAATCACAGCAAAGAAAGAAAGTAACAAGATATATGTGTCGTCTAGATGTCCGATTAGTTACCATTCTTTTTTATTATAATTCTTTATAAACCAATTTTAGTATCAGGCGCCATAAAGCATGTAAATACATAAGTAATCAGCCTTATTCGCTAGCCTCGATGTTTTCCCAACACACTGTCCTTTTGGGAAATATTTTTCTTGTTTTAGATGTGGTATATATAATGAAGAAGACACGAAAGAATGTTCACCTTAAACAAAGAATCTTATTTCCCAAGAGGACTGTATGGGGAAAACAATGAAGCTAGCGAATAAGGTTTTATTGCATGCACGCTTTTTTTTTATAAGAACTTTATAAGAAGAGGCTCATTGTTTTTAATTTTTTGGCAATTTCAGCCTCACTTTGTTCTTTTAAAATTTGTTCTTATTTCTGTGAGCGGTTTTAACGACGAAAAATCAAAATAACACAAGGTATTGGAAAATGAAACGCCTTGCGCCACAAATGTAATTGTACGGCTGAATTTAGAGACGAACTACCTTCATTGTTTGTTGAGCAGTCTTTACAGTGAATCGCTTTATGTTTTATGCTGTATCGCTAAGTTTTAGTCAATTTTCTACCACAAAAACTTTCCTTGTTATCAAGCCTCAGCC
>JAODFW020242948.1:0-12424 GCA_027575235.2 Palythoa mutuki | reverse complement strand
CATGCAAGAGTGACTGTAACAATCATGTTGTCTCTGTGACTAAAACAACTCTATCGAATCTACACGCTTTTTTATAAGAACCAGAACATTTTGCCGAGAATCATTGTTCTTAATTTTTAAGCGACTTCAGCCTCAATTTGTTTCTAAATTGTTCTTATTTTTGTGAGCGGTTGTTATTGAAGAAAAAACAAAATAAACTGAGGGTGTTGGAACTGATGAAATGGTTTGCGCCACTTAGAGTAACCAAAAAAATTATGTTGTCTTTATGACAAAAACAACTGTATGAATTAATTGCTAGTACAAATGACAAATATCAAAAATACAGCAGTATTTTAGAATAGAACCAAGGTTTCTATGTATCGCCTCGGAAAACTCTTCGCAGGAAGCAGTTTAATTCATTGATATACTTAAGGTTAACAACGTATACGTTCAGGCCGGGTGTTTTGCTTCAAAACGATACAGTGTATCTGTCTTAAACTGTAGATACCTAAACCCATACATCAAGTTTTAAAGCTTATAGAGCTGGCTTTCTAACTATATTAAAAATTCTGAATTGAAATGAATCTTTAGATTTTTTTTCGTTCTCTAAAAATAAGCGACAAAATCGCCTTTCGAAAGTTACAAGTCCATTGCGATTGTCTCAAGGTGAGTGTAAAATGAATACCGTATTTACTCGAATAAACGCTGCGGCGTTTATTATATTTTTCATGATTTGGGTGCGGCGTTTATTCGATGGCAGCATTTATCAAAAATGCTGAAGAATTAGAGAAGTGGAAAAAATGATACAGTTCACTTCTTTGTCTTGCTGTACAGATCAAGCTTTACAGTTTAAAACTACAACTTGTTGCGCTTGTAAACGCTTAAGAAATTAAATAAATTCGATGTTGCGGATTTTTGTCTGTGCCTTTTGAACTTTAAACTTACAGTTTTGAACAACTCCGCTATGCGCTTGTAAAAAGTGAACGTCATAAATTCGATGTTTCAGTTTGTTATCTGTTCCAGGGTGCGGTGTTCATTCGAGGGCAGCGTTTATTAATATTTTGGCTCTCAGGTGCGGCGTTTGTTCGAGGGCGGCGTTTAATCAGGGAAATACGGTAACTCCTGAAAAGGGCCTATTTCCCATAAACAGTCATTTTATATTCCCACGGTACACTTTCATTTACAGTTTGATAAATTAAAATTAGACACCATATAAGAAAGAAAAGAAACTGACGTTTCAGACTATAGTCCATCCGACGAAGGAATATAGTCCGAAACGTCAGTCTGTTTTTTCTTTTACGGTGTTTAATTTAAATTTATCAAACTGTTTCTAAACAAACGCCGACGCAGAATCCAATTTTATACTTTATTTTACAGTTTAATAGTCAAGGATATTTATGGATGATGGGACATTGTGCTTTTGTTAGTAAGTATTGAACAACATAATTTTTTTGTGTAATTCGTTTTTTTCTAAGTCAAGTGTAATATATAGAGAATAATACATAGGCGCGCGGAGATATGGAACTTATTTTCGAGTGTTCTGTTTAAAGCATCGCATAATTTATCCCATGCCAACGTATACGGAAATCTTCGGAAATCATCGGAACTATCCGACAGTTTCCGGAAATTGACGGAAAGCTTCGGAAATGTTTAAAAACGTTTCTTATGCATTTATGGGTTTTTGAAAATCTTCGGAAGTGTTCGGAAAATCTTCGGAAATTTTCGGAAGTACTTTGAAATTGTCTTTTAAGTAATTTTGCGTGTTTTGAAAATTTTCGGCTTATCACAATCACTGATTGGCTGAAAAGTGATATTTACACACGTAAAATTATCGTATTTTTATGTGTGTTTAGATACGACATTTCTCAGTGGTAGAAAACCTTATAAGACACTCTTCTTTATATAATAAAATCTATATAAAAACAAAATACAAGTCTAAGTCTTCATCATTCTTGAACTTAGGTTTGGGAAAATTGTTACTGCAGTTGATGCATTCAACCATTTTACTGTTTTCCTATTTTAAATTATTAACAAAATATTTTAGGCAAGTGTCTGGCAAGTCACCTCAACCAAGTATGATTAATCCTTACAGCCCCAGGCAAATTATCCAACCCCCAACTTCTCCTTACATAACTCAAATAAAACAATAGAACTGGTAATGAGAATCAAGGAATTAATCAAGTGAAATAAGCTGTGGAAGTTGAAATGCCAAATTCTCCCAAACAGCTCATATAGGAAGTATGGAACTCAGTTGGGAGAATTTAACACATGTTATTTGTTGTGCTTGGGGCTCAAAGGGTTAATCAAGTTGTCCCCAACAGAAAATGACCTTGAAAGTTATTCCTTTATATTTCTTTATGTATAGGTGGCTTCTCAGACAGAGGGGGTAGAGGTGGGCGGTCATATGGACATGGTTATGGTGGGCCCCCTGGTGGCGGACGGCCACCATATGAAGAGTTCAAAGAACCATCCTCAGGTTAGATGTCTTGTTTCTTTTTTTTGTGTGTTTTCCCCTTGTCTAAATTCTTAAGCTAAATCCTTTTTATGAGCCTAAATGGCCCTTTGGAGCTGGTACTTATCTCTGGTTCTCGTACTGTTAAGTGGATGAGAGTCATTGACTCCCATCAAATTATATTGAGGTGATAGTTAAATAAATGTATTAGTAACACCGTCTTGTATCCTCTAAAATACACTATATAAACACTTTTCAGGTGACTATCACTAACCATCAAGAGTTCTGCTTTGTACCCTTGAAAATAAGTTTGGAATGGCCATGGTCTCCTTTGACAATTGCCTTGGTGACCTATTTTTGGTAAAAATCTCGAGGCCAAAATGGCTGAGCCCCTAAAATTAGAGAGTTAAAGGCTTGCCGACCATTCCACTGTGGTTGATGTTTTTTGCAATACATATTTTTTAGCCTTATAACTCATCATCACCTAATAATGGATTCCTGATAGTTGTGAAATATGAATCTTCTTGAACGAAAAAGAAAATATTTTCTCTGATGCTCTTTGTGTGATATTAACGTATGGTTGTTTTGTAAAATGGAAACAGAATGCAGTATAATTGTTTGGCTGTAATTTTCAAGTACCCAATCATTTAGAATTGAATGAAATTTAATAAAATAATTCTCTAACATCTGGTGGCCTTTTATTATTCTTTGCCTTCATTCAAGTTAGCGTCACTCACCACGCATGAGGCTAATTTTAATACAAACAATACTATACACATTAATTTTTTAGAATACTTAAATGGCCATTGTAACGATATGACTTCTACTTCCGCTGATGTCACACTTAGCATTCAATAGATCAGGGTACCCGCTGTCCGTAAAAAACCTAGAAAGTCAGGGAATTTGAAAACGTTTTCCAGGATCATTTAATTAAAGGGAGTTTGGCAAAAAGTCATTAAAAGTCAGGGACTTTTAAGGCCGTGTTACACGAGTCAACTTGCAACAACGATTTTCCACGCAACGATGTTGCATGTTGTTTGTGAGTTTGTGAAGCCAATTCAAAAACTCGCAACATATTGCGCGAGCCCAGCGTATCGCAGAAAATCGTCCGTGGTGACATGTTACACGAGGATCGATTTTCCACGATACGGTGTTGCGCGGAAAATCATCGTTGCAAGTTGACTCGTGTAACACGGCCTAAATGTCGCGCCAAAACAAATCACGAACGTGACGTGCGTGTGTAACCGAATGACGGGAAAATTTCGCGCCAAAACAAACCACGTACGCAAAATGCGTGAAGAATGTTTGTGTTGTCTTTTCTTGGATGGGTCATTGGACTGTTGGTTGAACCAGCTGGACGGGGTGAAAAGGCTCGGCTTTTTAAACACTGGGTTGCTTTTTTGATACACTTTCACTTTTCATACACTTTCACTTTCACTTCAAACTTTATTATCAGACTAATCAAATGAACTGGTGATAAAAACAAGGAATAATAAACTTGCTATCAGCTGCAGCTAGAAATTATATATATTACGTGGTACAAAATCCGACATACTGACAAACAAGATTATATGGAACACTTCAAACACCCGGTTGAACTGATAATTTTTCAATCTATGTTTCACATTTTCCTCCATTTTCCAGGGAAGACACAATACTGACTGATTATCTTGGTCTCCTCTACAAAGGGTCATTGTTGTTTGTGTAAAATGTATCGGCTTCGTTTTCCCCTTCGGACTTTCTGAATACCATATATAAAAACTGAAAATTGTAAGGTCTCAAATTACCGCTTCCGATGCGGTACATGAGCCGTTTGCAAAAGTAAATCAAGTCTCGGAAGAAGCGCCTTACCTTTTGAGCGTGCAAATTTCAGATTAGAAGCTTTCAAAACATTAAGATTAACTTAGAGGTCTTGCTTGCATTGGAAATCTACTCACAAGAGCTACAGAAAATGAGTTTTTTAGATTTGAAGTTGCATTCGAGACAATTCTCTTCAAGCAAATTAGTTTGCTTATTTACTGACTTTGATTACTTGTGTGCAATGAAATATCTAAGTATTATAAAAGAATAGAATTACGATCGAAATCTGAGGTATATGGTGAAAAACCAGACCGGCTTTGAAACAAAAATTCAGAAAACATTTAACTGACTATGTTGCCACTTGAACTAAACTCTGCCGGATAACCAAAGGAGGAACCTAACAAATGATTTAACTTTTTTCAAAGCAAGAATGGATTTGTTTACGTTCAAATACAAATTATATTAGTAGTTCACGGGCCTATTGAAAGGAAACTTTTCACAAGAACTCAAAGATTTAGTCGACAGCAACTTGTTTAGTGCTCTATAGTTGACTTGTTTGTAGCCTTTTCCACCGACTGATACGGCCCAAGGGTACAAAAGCTCCACCTCTTGTGCAACCACGCCTTGTCCTGTACCTTGCAGCCCAAACTCTTTATTTGCTGCTTCGTTCCAGACCCACGTGACCTCGCGTAAGCCAATGGAATCGTATTTGGAGCAACGTAAAGCTGTAACGTTCTCTTTGAGTTTTGAGTCACTGAATATAATCCCGGTAAGCACGGTTCCGATCACTGCTGCCACTGCCTTCCTTTCCTTGTCCTTTTTCTTCTTCTTGGCGGAAGCAATCTGATCTCGCAGTTGTTTTGCTTTTTGTTCTTCCAGTAACTGAGCCTGTTTCGCCTGTATTGCTTTTTCTTCTTCTATCCGCCTCTGTTTTTCAGCTTCTTGTTGTATTCGCCGCTCCTGCTGCCGGCGTCTTTCTTGCTCTTCAATTTCCCTCTTTCGTTTAATTTCTAGTTCTCGCAGTCTTCTTTCTTCTTCTTGGCGTTTTAATTCTTTTTCCTGCGCTCGTAATTTCATCGCTATCTCTTCGCGTTTCTTTGTAATGGTGCTGTCAAACTTCTCCGCTGTTTTTCTTGTTTCGCTCTCAAGGGTGCAGTACCTTTTGAAGCGATCTAATACCGCGTCTCTGCTGCTCTCTAAAGTAGAAAGAGAGTCCGAGCTCAAGACAGGTTCCACAAACTCATTGCACTTTCGTGTACAGAGATCCTTTTCTAAAGCTGTGTAAGAATTCGGGAGATCTCCCAAACTGTTCTTGTTTATGGCGTCCATTGTTTCAACTGCCAAATCCGCTAACATCTTGCCGTCCATTTCTGCACCACTGGCCGTCTTTTTTATTGGGAAATCCTTTCTGAAGTTTTTCGCGAGAGACTGGATAGCATCTGCATAATCAGAAACAAAGGACAACCCAGAAATGTCATCCAAGTGTTTTGGTTCGCTGACGGTTGGTATTGAGCTCACACTAAATCGGTCTTTGGTCAAATAATTTCCAATCATCTTTGATTCTGCTTGTTTAAATTTTTGTTGAGGCTCGAGGATAGATTTCGTGACATAGTCAAGAAGAGTAACGCCCGGATCAGACTTCATGTTCCCTCGAAGAACGACTTTTAATGGTGGAAAATTCTTGGTCTGTTTTCCGTTCCATATCATGTCAGTCAAACGTGACATACGGTAGAGAAAGTTAATGTTGTGATTTTTGATCATTCCGTTTGAAAATAAAGCCATGCCTGAAGAAAGTATTGTTGTGAAGAGACTCATATGATCGGTCACGGCCTCGCTTCCTAAGTCTGTCCCTTCAACGTCAAGAAACACAACACTTCCGCCGGTATCATGGTCTGGAATGGACGTTGCCCATACTCCTTCGGTGCATGCTTTCAGGGTATTGCTTGTTTTGAATGACTTCACAAATGGTTCCCACCCTTTTCCATTCCAAAAGTAGCGGACAAAATTAAGATTTGTTGACTTCCCGACTCGAGAATCTCCAATTGCTGATAAAACTTTGATTGGTGCCTGTAAATTCCGCAGCTGATCCAACGTTTCTCTAACGAGTTGGCACGAGTTGTTTGCGTTATCATATCTTAGTAGCTGCTTTGCTACGTTTTCTTCTGCCGTCACAAAAACATTCAGGCCGAGAATGAATGAGAAACATATAATTCCAAAATGGCTCGACGGTATCATTCTCGATAATGCACACACTAACTGACAAAATAATCTGCGAGTTGAAGTTGGAGTTCAAGAATGAAGCGAGGATTCTGAGAAAACTGTTTAACTTATATCAGGCTGTTTGAGCGGGGAATACCCCAAACGACGCCACGCCACGTCAGACACAATTCATATCATGAGCTAAGAAAAAGCTCATTTCTCAGAACAGAAGTAGCAGGGAATTTTCCCTACTTATAATTCAGGTCGACGCCTTGCGATTTCTCAGAAACGAAACCATGCAGTTAAAAAACACGAATAAATGCTGAGTTGTTATGATTTTGTTATATTACTTTTCATCGAGTTCTGAAAGTGAAATTCTCATAAGGGGTTTTGCAACTAGATATACGACCTGACTTTCAAAATGAGGCTATTATTAAAGGATTCAGAGAACTTTTGTCTTTCTGCGTGGTACCATTTTCTTTGACTGAGCTTCATTGAGCCGGTTCGTAAATTGTATCTGAGCCTACATATATGAAAACAAAAACATCTTGGAAAACTTTTACGACCCTTAATTTATTAATTTTAATTCGTTGCTAAGTCTTGGAACGAAATTAAACATAAATGCATTTTTTTGAGCAGGAACTGAGAGAGTGCAAATTTATTTAGCTTGATCAGCGGTCAAAACCTTGCAAATGTTTGTATGCAGTTTGCAAGCTGAGGCTCTTGAGCAAGAGCGATTTTATCACCAAAACTGTTGCTGAATGTCAATTTTTGTTTCATCTGTCTTTCAAAATTTTGGACTTCGATCATCAGATGCACGGTCACTGGTTTTAAACAAAAGCTCAAGCAATTTGTTATAAATTTAGGCATGATGAATAATAATTTGTGTCTAACACAGGACGCTACTGTATGCAATGAAGTATTAAAACTAAAAACGTTTATGCTGTGCAGGAAAAAAAATTGATATATACAACAGCTTTAAAGGTGTTTTCTTGTTTCTTGAAGAAAACTTATAACCTTTACTTATAACCAAGTTTTTCAGATATAAAGCCGCGATCGACCGTGAATTTGAAACACATTAAATCTTGCAGTTCAATCCATCTAACAGAACCCACAGAGGTTCTGGATTCTTTCAACATTTTAATTGCATTTTTACCATATCACATTGTTATATTATTACAATTAATCAGAATTAATTTTGTTCCATTTATTATAGTAGTTTTTCAAAGCTCTTCTCCTTTGTGCTATGCTTAATTCAGTTTCCAATGTTCTTCTGATAGCTGATTGAAAATTATAAAAATTTGGCTTAATTTTTTGGTTTCTGCAAGTGTAGATTACTTCCTTTCCGATAATAATCACATGATTGATTAGTTCGAAGTGTTTACAGTTTAAGATTCCAAATAAGATGTTTGTTTCATCAAGAGATACATTATGTAAAAATAATGTATCTGGGAAAACTGTTCATGTCAGCCTGTTTGAGCGGGGAATACCCCTGCCAACACGACGCCACGTCAGACACAATTCATATTATCAGCTAAGAAAAAGTCCATTTCTCAGAACAGAAGCAGCACATGCAGCAGGGAATTTTCCCTACTTATAATTCAGGCCGAGCCTTGTGATTTCTCAGAAACGAAACCATGCAGTAAAAAACACGAATAAATGATGATTTGTTATGATTTTGTTATACTACTTTTCATCGAGTTCTGAAAGTGAAATTCTCATAAGGGGTTTTACAACTAGATATACGACCTGACTTTCAAAATGAGGCTATTTTAATCTTTAAAAGGATTCAAAGAACTTTTCTCTTTCTGCGTGGTACAATTTTCTTTGACTGAGCTTCACTGAATTGTTCGTAAATTGTATCTGAGTTTACACATATGAATTAACAAAAACATCTTGGAAAACTTTTGTGACCCTTAATTTATTAATTTTACTTTGTTGCTAAGTTTTGGAGCGAAATCAAACATAAATGCATTTTTTTTTGAGCAGGAAAGAGAGTGCAAATTTATTACCTTGCAAATGTTTGCATGCAGTTTGCAAGCTGAGGCTCTTGAGCAAGAGCGATTTTATCACCAAAACTGTTCCTGAATGTCAGTTTTTGTTTCATCTGTCTTTCAAAATTTTGGAGTTCGATCATCACATGCATGCACGGTCACTGGTTTTAAACAAAAGCTCAAGCAAAGAGTTTGTTATAAATTTAGGCATGATGAATAATAATTTGTGTCTAACACAGGACGCTACTGTATGCAATGAAGTATAAAAATTTAAAACGTTTATGCTGTGCAGGAAAAAAATTGATATGTACAACAGCTTTAAAGGTGTTTTCTTGTTTCTTGAAGAAAACTTATAACCTTTATTTATAACCAAGTTTTTCAGATATAAAGCCGCGATCGACCGTGGACTTGAAACACATATTAAATCTTGCAGTTCTCAACCCATCTAGCAGAACCCACAGAGGTTCTGGATTCTTTCAACATTTTTATTGCATTTTTACCATAACACATTTTTATATTATTACAATTAATCAGAATTAATTGCGTTCCATTTATTAAAGTAGCTTTTCAAAGCTCCTGTCCTTTGAGCTACCAATGTTCTTCTGATAGCTGATTGAAAATTATGAAAATTTGGCTTAATTTTTTGGTTTCTGCAAGTGTAGATTAATTCCTTTCCGATAATAATCACATGATTGATTAGTTCGAAGTGTTTACAATCTAAGATCCCAAATAAGATGTTTGTTTCATCAAAAGATACATTATGTAAAAATAATGTATCTGGGAAAACTGTTCATGTCAGCCTGTTTGAGCGGGGAATACCCCGGCCAACACAACGCCACGTCAGACACAATTCATATTATGAGCTAAGAAAAAGTCCATTTCTCAGAAAAGAAGCAGCACATGCAGCAGGGAATTTTCCCTACTTATAATTCAGGCCAGCCTTGTGATTTCTCAGAAACGAAACCATGCAGTAAAAAACACGAATACATGCTGATTGGTTATGACTTTGTTATACACTTTTCATCGGGTTCTGAAAGTGAAATTCTCATAAGGGTTTTGCAACCAGATATACGACCTGACTTTCAAAATGAGGCTATTAAAAGATTCTGAGAACTTTTCTCTCTCTGCGTGGTACCATTTTCTTTTGTTTCATCTGTCTTTCAAAATTTTCAGTGGACTTCGATCATCACACGGTCACTTGTTTTAAACAAAAGCTCAAGCAATTTGTTATAAATTTAGGCATGATGAATAATAATTTGTGTCTAACACAGGACGCTACTGTATGCAATGAAGTATTAAAACTAAAAACGTTTATGCTGTGCAGGAAAAAAAATTGATATATACAACAGCTTTAAAGGTGTTTTCTTGTTTCTTGAAGAAAACTTATAACCTTTACTTATAACCAAGTTTTTCAGATATAAAGCCGCGATCGACCGTGAATTTGAAACACATTAAATCTTGCAGTTCAATCCATCTAACAGAACCCACAGAGGTTCTGGATTCTTTCAACATTTTAATTGCATTTTTACCATATCACATTGTTATATTATTACAATTAATCAGAATTAATTTTGTTCCATTTATTATAGTAGTTTTTCAAAGCTCTTCTCCTTTGTGCTATGCTTAATTCAGTTTCCAATGTTCTTCTGATAGCTGATTGAAAATTATAAAAATTTGGCTTAATTTTTTGGTTTCTGCAAGTGTAGATTACTTCCTTTCCGATAATAATCACATGATTGATTAGTTCGAAGTGTTTACAGTTTAAGATTCCAAATAAGATGTTTGTTTCATCAAGAGATACATTATGTAAGAATAAGTTTAACTAATTTGATAACTTCTTTCCAGAACAGTTTTGAGTATTTGCAGGAGAACAGTACGGATTCTAAGATAATATCTCAATCATTGGATTTCAAACCTTAGCTTTCCAAAAGCATTAATTTACAGAGTTTGTCACCCTTGCGAATAAGATCGACATGTTCAACTTACTCTATTTTTCTTTGTCTTTGTGCTTGTTGCAGCATTTTTTTCGGATATTGGATTCCAAATCAAATAACTGGATTCCGGATTTCAACAATCAAATTTTACTGAATTCCGGATTCCGTATTCTATTATATGGGTCGTTTGAAGTGTAATTTCATATCTCTAGATTTTCTTAACCCGCTGCCCCTAATGAGATGGGTCAGTTAAGGTGGTGGCTACTGAAATCGCATCTGCCAGGGAACGGTTTTCTACGTAGAGAACTCTCAACCCAAGGTAAAGTTTATTCGAAAATAAAGGGTTCCCAGGGATTTTGAGGGAAAAAGGGAACACGTTCGCAAGATTTTGGAAAAGGAACACGGTACCAAAGCAAAAAAATAAAAACAAGGGAACATATATATGACCCTTTGTGTAACAGGGGAACGCGACAATAATCACTATGATGGCCTGTCATATCGGTACATAAATGATTAGCAGTATATTGGATGGGAACAAGAGAAGAACATTACCTTCCCGGCTTCCCCACTAACAGATTCTCAATAAAGAAGTTTTTATATTTATCTCGCATCTGTAGTGTCGGATTAAACATTTAATTTCGACATGTTTACGTCTTTAAGGGGTTGTGACGACAGAAAAAGTAGAAAACGCAAAAGAGAAATTCTAATTTCAAGTTTAAATGGTCTGAAGTTTGAAAACGCGGTCAATTACTAAAGATTCAGTACAAAATCCACTAAATGCTTCCAAGGTCTTCCAACAGTTTCTGTTTCCGGAATATAATTGTGCTTCCCCAGACATTCAATACAAATTGTCTTTCTTTTGGTTCATTTGTTTATCTGCTTATAAAATAAAATAAAATAAAACTAAATTAAAATCTATAATTCAAAGCTCAATTCGAAAAACTCGGACCTTCTGTTAGATACTAACCAGCAAAAACATACAATTAATGTGTTGTTCACTTTTTTGTGAAAATTTATAACGAAACAGTACAGTACACATAAAAAGTTTTTATTTGCAAAGTTTCAAGCATTTTAAACTAAAAACACCACCAATTTTCAGGTTTTTAAAACTACAATGTAGTTTACCATACGTCACATGGTCACTCAGCCACATAAAGCTTTCGTGTAAGTCCACAGTAAGCCATAGTTGACCCGCTTGTAACCGTCACTTCCTGTTTGCACTGCTTCTGGGTACTGTTTCTCAACTTCCTGTGCTATCAAGCCACGCCCAGTACCTGTCAATCCAAGTTGACTGGCAGTTTCTTTCCACACCCACTCAACACCACGCAGGCCCAAACACCGGAACTCCGATGAGGCAAGGTTTGTAATATTCTGTTTTAGGCGGGCATCGCTTGGGAATCCCGGCACAGCAGCAAGGCCTGCTGTCAAAACTGTGGTTATGAACCGAAATAAGCTCCCATCGCTTTTTTTCGCTTTTTTCAGAGCACGTCTCAGATGTTGAACCTGTGACTTGAGATCGTTAATTCTACTCACTACTTCTTTGTTTTCATTTTGCATAGTTTTCAGTCTTTCGGTTAATTCTTCAGTTTTCGCTCTCTCTTGGTCTAACTCTCGTATTTTTTCACTCATTTCTTGCTTGTGTTTCTTTTCCATGTCAGTTCGTTGTTGGATTGCAATTTTTAGATTGTTTTCCTCTTTCACTAATTTTATCTGAAGGTTCTCGATGTTTCGTTTATGGGCAATAACTTTCTGGAAAAACAAAAACAAAAAATAACATTGTAAATACGTGACTGTTTGTATACAACTGACACAACTAACTTCCTCAATATTCAATGGATCGTCACTCTATTATATGCATATTTTTAGTCATTGCTTTTTAGAGTAATTTGTTGTTATGCGCAGAGAGCATCTTTTGAATTATGCGCACAATAAGAACCTATTTATTATTATTATTATACAAACATGAGATTTTAAATAACGCAACTAACATCCTCAATATTCAATGGATCGTCACTCTATTATATGCATATTTTTAGTCATTGCTTTTTAGAGTAATTTGTTGTTAT
>JAODFW020241948.1:0-12431 GCA_027575235.2 Palythoa mutuki | reverse complement strand
CCATACTCACACACTCCCCTACATAGTAAGGCCATACTCACACACTCCCCTACATAGTAAGGCCATACTCACACACTCCCCTACATAGTAAGGCCATACTCACACACTGCGCTACATAGTAAGGCCATACTCACACACTGCACTATATAGTAAGGCCATACTCACACACTGCGCTACATAGTAAGGCCATACTCACATATTTTTATATTTGCAGTGGTTTTCGAGCAAAATTATATTAAGTCTTTCGCGTCCACGATATTAACGATTTGTCACTCTGTTTTAACCTTTAGTGTTTGTTTTTGTTTATTGGAGCAGACGTGTACATAGCACAGTTGGTAAGTGCGCTGCCTTCTGTGTTCGAGGTCCCCAGTTCGATTCTCTGCGCCTCCAATGTCTGTTCCGACTTTCCTCTGATCTGTGTAGCTGTAGCTTTAAATACCCGTAAAACGGAGCCCTGACGGAGGGAAGGGGTAAAGGGCGCACCGTCGGCTTCCATTGATACCAGGTGTACAAACTGAAGGAACTACCGACGTTAGATAAAGGAACCTTTACCTTTCTTTTTTTTATTGTAAATGTATTGCTTTGTTGTGTAAATGCTGAGTTGAAACATAAAACAAATGGTTCGCATGGATCATAGTTGCAAGATTAGTGCGCGATGATACTGATATATTCTCTTGGACATGTTGCGTAAAAAATTATGATTTACTTGGGTCATAAAATAAAATCAAGTTGTATCAGCACGTTATTTACTTACATTAATAACTGTTTCTACTTTTTTTACAAATTTCAAACATTTTGGGTCGGTCAGACGACTATAAACATAAGAAGTAGTGGGATGGCCTCAACCACCAAATGTCTGGGAACTTTCAGTTTAAAGATTTCTTGATAAGGTCTGTATGTGGGCCATCGTGGTCGATTGAATTAGCATCTTAGATAGATAGATACAAGCTACAGACGTAACCGTACCTAGACTATCTGACCCAAAGATACGAAAATACGAAATTCACCTGAAGAGGGCGGGATCGCCGAAAGCTTGTGAAGAGACAACGACAAGTACCAGAACCGTGGTAACAGAGGAACAAGATGCTAGTTTAAAGATTGCTACAAATTATCGAAACTTTTTTTTCTTTTTTCATTACCAGATTCCCTGCAGGGAAAATTACTTTATACCTTGAAAGTATATCCTTAAATTCAACCTCGAATAACTTTTCTTTTTTTTACAAGGTAAAGTATTGTCCGACTCCAAACTGCTCTATGGTATACTGTGTTACACGAGATAGCCAGCGGTTTGCATGCAGCGCATGCTCAACAGATATTTGCACTTCCTGTCACATGGAGTATCATGGAGGGATGACGTGTGCGATGTACAAGTCCGAGAAACAAGATGGTGGAGAGGAAAATTTGAAGAAATGGATTAAGAAAGATGAAAATAATCGCAAGAAATGTCCCAAGTGCAACACCATCATTGAGAAGAATCAAGGTTGCAATCACATGACCTGCAGCCAATGCCGTGAGCATTTTTGTTGGCTGTGTCTCGCGATATGTGGATCTGCAGATGGATTTTATACGCATCAGAGCAACTGCCCTGGGCGGGTATAGAGAACTATAACAACGGGCTTTCGGGGAACTAGCTCATGAATTCTCGCTTTGTTTTCGGCTGCAGTGTTTACTTTCTGTTGGCCAGAAGGGGCCGGACATCAACTTAGCGTCAATCAAGCGGGACCATGTTTCTTCCATAAGAGTAACGTTGGAAAAAGCGGCGAGCCATGCTTTCCTTTATTATTTATAAACAAAGAACTCTTGTTATATACCAACTATCAAAGTCCATTTTTCTCATCTCTGATCGGACGAGAGAACATCACGTGCACGTGAACAAGAATAGTATAGAATGCACCGAATTAGCCCCATTTTTGCGAGAGGAATCTCATTAACGTGCGGAAATCTTATGTTAGACTATATAAACTATGTTAGACTATATAGTCTAACATAGATAGGCTACATTGTCTAACATAGTCTAACATAGCTAGGCTATGTAGTCTAACAGTCAAATATAGCAAGCCATTCAAATACAAAAGAATCCTTATTTTCATTCATGAGAGATGACATGGTACATATTTTAGGGGTGATGTCATAATTTATACGTGCGCCCTTTTTATTCATAAGTTTATAATACAAAAGAAATATTTTATGACGTATGACGTCATCCTAAGATTCTCCCGCACGTTAATGAGATTTGCCGCAGAAATGGGGGCTAATTCGGTGCATACTATACTACTAACAAATTTCGCTGTTTTCCCGGCAACTAAACACTCAGCGAGCAACAATAGGTTATGGAAGTAAAATAAATAAAGGAGCTTTTTTACGGAAAATAAACGGAAAATGTTTATCATTGTAATTTAGTGTGATTTCAAAGGTTCACAAAACACAGGTTTGGATATTAATTTTTTTTTAAAAAAGCTGCTTTTTTGGTCTTCTTTGGTAGTTGGTATATAACAAAACGCTTATTGACCGGAACCTCGGGAAAGAAGTATGTTTTGTGGTCCGTCGACGGTCTCGGGATCACAAAACATACTGCTTTCCCGAGGTTCTAGTCAATAAGTGTTAATTAACAGCCGACAAAATCATAATAAACACGGTATAGCAGATAGTTTAAGTTATTGTTATTAATTAACCTGCCAGTCCTTGATGACCACTTTAACTATAGGCGTTAAAACAGAACAGTCGTAGTGGTTTTCGTTTTGTGTGTGTTATTTCATTTTTTTGTGGTAGTTCGACGAACAATTTCATTTACATGGCAAGATCTGCCAAATTTCGGAAAGCGTTGAAGGACGTTTGGAAGCATTCAACGTGTGGAAAACTTCTTAAAAATGTCGCGGGGATTCAGTGTTGGAGAGAGGCGAGCAGGTTGCGTGATTTATCATACACGGAAAGTTCAAGAAAGAGCGAGTTTACCTGCATCACTAACTGTACCTCAACTGGGTTTCAATTCTGCTAAGTACGAGACACGAGACTTAAGTTTAGTAAATACCTGTTATACAACGAGTACAAGGTCCGTACAGCAATTTATGGACCCGAATTTTTTTTTTCCTTCAGTTATAACTTACGGCAAGGATCGGACAACGAGGTTAATAAGATGTTTATTATACGACTTTTTGTCTTTTCTTGTTACACGTACACTGAACGAAATTCACATCTTGACAGACGTCAAAACCCAAATGTTTTGTTACTTCGCCATCAGAATTGAATAGACCATTTCACAGTTCCTAAAAGGTAACCTCGCCTGAAACCTGAAACCGAGGCTAAGGGTGAGCTGGCACAGTTAGAGAAGTGGAAATAATTGATATGCTAATCAGTGTCGTTCTTATGTTAATTACTTCCACCTCTCTAACTAGTACTGTATCGGCTCACCCTTAGACTCAGCTTCATGTAGAGGCTTGGTTATTTTTTCAGGAACTGTGAAAACGGGTCTATTCAAACACAGTTTCGAAGTTTGGCTTTTCTTGTTCGTCGCTGCTGTAATCAATTGTTTGAACACTGTTTTGCCAGGATTCCAAGTTCATTTCTAGATATTCAGATTTCTCTCTTAAGCTGCTGATCTGTCACATATTTCGTCCTTCTACGAGCAGAACACGGCTGTAGAGGCTCCGAGGAAACGCCAGCTGCACAAATCCAAGAAACCTCTCTATCTGTGTCCAGAATTACCCACAGCCAGGTTACGTTTTCCTTTATCATTTACAAACAAAGAACTCGTGTTGGAGACAATAGAGAAACGCAAAGAATAAAGCACGGAACCAACATGGCTAATTTGCCATAGAGAGTTAAACCGAAAGGAACTGAATCTTCATATTAACTACTGCCATGTGACAGAACTCTGCAACTAACGCTACTCGAACTTCGTTGAAATAAATCTACCAGCCCTTGATTGGTGGATTGAGACAAAAAAAATCTTTGTTTAGTGTCTTGAAGGTGTTACAATATGAAAACGTTTGTTAGAAATCCTATTATAGAAAAATACCGTTTTCACTGCCTGGAGAACATAATTATGTTTTTAAAATTTAATATTAAGTTTTAAACGTATGTACACAGGTTTTTAAAGGTCGTTTCTGCTCTGAAAACGGCAATAAATCAAAAATATATTTTTTACGATGGCTTTTTAAAAGGCCTACCGGAAATAATTTTCAGTATTTTGCAAACATAAACGTTTTCTTTGTGGTTGAATTTTGCAATAGTTTAGATTATCGCCAATTTATCTATACTTAGATCTTATCAAATGATATCCTGAGTTATTTGGTTTTCTTTTAACGAGTTAGGACGTTATGACCGGAGTTGAGGCTAAAAAGAAAGTAAACTCGTTGTAATATGCGCGATAACAAATTATCATCGCTGTATTCCTTAAGCTGACGTTTCGAGCGTTAACCCTTAGTCAGAGCATCTGAAAAAGCTATAGGAAAATGAAAAACTTCTGTTTGACAAATAGATTCCATGTTGGTGTGCGTCTGTTCAGTACTGAATAGATCATAGATGAAGTCAAACTGTGGTAAGAACGAAAGAGTGGCACACGAGGCGATAGCCGTGTGTCACTGATGTTGTTACCACAGTTTGACGTCCACTATGATCTATTACTGAGCAGACGCACGCCAACATGGAATCTATTTGTTTTCTACAATAAAAAATTAAAAACGTTGTAATTGTGACGTCAATTGACCGTCTGCCCTCTAATAGTTCATAGGCAAGAACCAATCAAAATGGGAGTATAACTTGGGTTATTATAATATAAAGGTAGTTAAAGAATATAGATATACGATTGTATGACGTATTGGATAGTTTATTTAAAATACATTTACCTAAAGTTAAAAGAAAATGATTTGGTAACAAAAAATTGGCCTTTCTCGAAGTTGGGTAAAGATAGTCAGTAAAAATGTTGACTGAATAAATGATTTAATGTTAATTTGATTGTATTTAACTTTTTGCAATAATTGTTGTCACATTTTTATGTATTGTGTTAAACTTCTTTTAAATTGGGATTCAGTTTCTACAGGCTCGGAAAAAATTGGGTAAATAATCTGGTTTAATAAAAAAAGATTAGGTAAACGATAAAAAATTGGAAAGAAAAATCTTTTCTTTTCAGACTCAATCTTGGCCATCAATAGACCAATTTTGACATGTAAAAATTCTAAGGCCTCGTTTATACATCGTACTATCGTCACACCGAACTCAATTCAATATGGCGCGGGGATAGCACGACCTAATGATAGTTTATACATCGTACTATCGTCACACCGAACTCAATTCAATATGGCGCGGTGATAGTACGGCCTAATGATAGTTTATACATTGTACTATCGTCACACTGAACTCAATTCAATTTGGCGCGGTGATAGCACGGCCTAATGATAGTTTATACATCGTACTATCGTCACACTGAACTCAATTCAATATGGCGCGGTGATAGCACGGCCTAATGATAGTTTATACATCGTGCTATCGTCACACCGAACTCAATTCAATATGGCGCGGTGATAGCACGGTCAAAGCACGGTGGCGATTTATACATCGCATCAACACGACACCAAAATCAGTCTATGCCAATACATGATGCTTTGTGCCGTTTTAAATTTATATTACTTATCAAAAATTATTTCGCAATTGAGTGCGAAAATTTGGCACGGTGTATAAATTGAGCCGTGCTATCACCGTTCCGCACGGTAAGATTGACCGTGCTATCATCTGGTACTGCACTTAATTGGTACATCAGTTTATACATCGCGCTTTCACCGCGCCAAAGTGACATAATTGAGTTCGGTGTGACGATAGCTAGGTGTATAAACTAAAACTGACTTAAGTCGGAGTATTATGAGTCCGATGCTTGGGGGAATAAAACAAAAGAAATTATTTACTTCCCTCTCAATACGAATGGGATTTCTTTTGTTTTATTCCCTTAAGCTTTGGACCCAAGTTAAGACATCCAAACTGGTCTAAAACCGTTATCTAAAGTTACAAAATTTAAACCGACGTACATCACGGTTTGGAATGGTGATGAAACTAAACAACGAAAAGCAGTAAACATTAATGTATCAACTTGATATGAGTTGGTTCAAAAGATTCAATATTTTTTTCAAGGTTTTATAATTCAAGATCGAAGATTTATTCCTTATAGTTTGAAGTAATCAAAAAATTGGAATGTTCACATTTAGTTTCGGTAATTGTTATGTTTTAAAGGTAAATAGAGAAATATTTGCAGTCCCTTAAGGAAGGTTAGTAGACTATTGGTACGAGAATAACTTTGTTTCTAGTTAGTGACTTTTCCCGTTCTTTTCTTGGTTTCACTTTACCAAAAAATGCTTCTTGGTAGCTTCTTTATTTATACTGCATGATTTAAAATGACAAAATATTTGATGAGCTTCAGTCTAATTTAATTCAACTTTTCCTTTTACGTTCGTTGGTAAAGCGTATGATAATGTAGTTGTAAATTATAAATAAAAACACAACAGCTCATTTCCAAATATCTGTTTAGATACTGGCGTATCTTCTGTCCTCAACTCCGATTATTACGACCTCGGACAAAACAACGCTTGACAACTTGTAACGGTGTACTTGTGGCGTGGTCGGCCGCTATTCTTTATTTCCCTGATTACGAACAAGTATGAAGAACCTGGAGAAATCAAAACACCAGTTGGGAAAAACGCTATCACAGTCGTGCGCCACTTTTTTGTTCTTACCACAGTTTGACGTCATCTATGATCTATTACTGAACAGACGCACAAAAACATGGAATCTATTTGTTAAATCCAGATGGTTTCCAACTCAGTTAATTTATCTGGAGAAGTTTTACTTAACGCAGTTTTACTTGAAAATTTAATTGAAGTCCAGATGAGTTGGTCTTGCACGTTGCTCATGGTTAAAGACTCGTTGCTCTTTCACTTTCATTGGTTAATCTGAGTCTGTCTTTGCACCATTTTCATTTTTTTGATGAGATCTGTTTCTGCGCGTTACAAAATCTTTTCGTTTCTGCTTGCTATTTGTGTAAGCCAAGTTTAAAAACATTGTCTGAGTTTTAGAAATACTATCAGTGGTGTTTTCAAAATGAAGTCAGCTCAAAATAAAAACCCAAACTAGACATTGAAATTATTTTTCTGCAAGAAAAAACCATCAAAGTTGGGTCAAGATGAGAAGGTGAAGATGAGCATTTATAGTAGTAAGGGTATCTTGGCTTTGTGTACTACTACACATGTACGAAAATTTCGTCAGAACGAAATTACTCGATTCTGATTGTTGAGAGCAGTACAGCTTTTTTGTAAACACAGTGTAAAAAAGAGTTAACTCAGTACAGAATTAGTTAATTCAGTACAAATACTCACAAAATTGTCTCTTTTGATTGGCTTATGAACAATAGAATTTGGTAAGAACCAATCAATTCTTTTTTGTTTTTATGGGGTATTACTTGGAGATGAACATTGTAAAAATACCGGCGTCGAAACCAAGAGTTGCTCTGTAATTCCGTTGTGTATATTATTTAAAAGAATTGGCACGACTTTCCTCGTTCAATTTGGAAATAATTTACACTCGTGTGTTTTCCAATAATCAATTTGCAATTGATCAAGTGGAATAAGCTATGGAAGTTAAAAATCTAAATTCTCCCAAACTGCTTAAAAATAAAGTATGGAGCTCAATTGGGAGAGTTTACCAACACATCAGTCATTTGTCGTGTTGAGGGGTTAAAGGAAAACTACCTTCCTTGTTTGTTGAACCCTGGTTGAAAATTCTTTAGGGGTTAGATTACAGGAATCGTTTTGTGTTTTATGCCGAGTTAAATGAAGAGTTCAGCATGTTTTTGAGAAAAAAATTCCTAGTTGTCCAGCGTTAACATTCAGGCTAATTTAGTTGAGTCTCTTTCTTATAAAATTGTTCTTAGTAAAAAAGACGTGTGTTGAGTTTATTTTAAATTAATATCATTTTTAGTTGTTGTGTAATTATGTCTTGATAACATTAATTTTTTCTTGTTCTCAAACAGTCTTCCTGATCCAGCATTCAAAAAAGGAAACGCATCGGCAATATTTGGAGCTGGTCCGAGTTTTGGAATAAACCCATCTGTTCCTTCCAGTGAAGAGAACGAACGTTTTAAGCCCAGTAAACCAGTTGTTCGACGTAATTCTCAGCGAAGAACCTCTCAAGAGAGACCTACAGTACGTCGTAGTAAGAGTGATGTAGTGGCGTCTAGGAGGGCCATTGAGAAACGGCGATCACGTGAAAACTTGAAGTTATCAGAATCAACTGTCAACGTTAAACAGTCCCCTACAGCATCCCCTAGCGAGTCTACATCGCCACGTTCGGTTAGTGAAAACTCCATTGACGGTGAATCTGGAGCCGGTGTTCGCTACCCATTGTTTGTACCGGTTGCAAGTGGCTTAGTTTCACCGGGGAGATCGCGAGTCGCCAAACCCGTCTCAAAGCGGTCACCTAATACTGGACGAAACCAAAAACCTTCTAATTTAAGTACACCTGACATTTCAGGTCAAAAGGCTGTCACTAACCATTCGAAATCCCAAAACGGTTTTCCAGGTCAGCGGGTTGTCAGAACAAAAAGAAGTGGAAGTGCTACGGACATTAAGAAGGGATCTTGTAATCGGCAACAGCCTGTAAGTTCTTCACATAGCTCCATTAATCGACCTCGTGCAGTTAGCTCACCTAAACAAATACAAAAAACAACTGGGGGATCATCAACACTGCCCCGGGCGAGATCTCCTGCAAAGAAAATAGTCAAGGACGAAAACAAGTCAGTGTCAAATAGCAGTTTTAGGTCTCCAAGGAATTCGTACCTGCAGCCAAAACACGAAGGCGAAATCTCGAGGACTTCCTCACAATCTTCAGTCTGTTCATCACCTGGGAAACTGTCACACATTGATAAAAAAGACAATATGTCAAAAATTCCCTCGCTTGTTCGCACCCCTAGTGCGGACAAACAGGAATCTAAAATTCCATCAAGAAATCCTCCGAAGAGTAAAATTCCATCAATCTCGAAAGCAGATAGTAAGCCACAGAAGTTAAAAGAACCAGAGTCGAAGAAATCTCAAATCCCAGGTCTTACAAGGAGCGATAGCAATAAAGGGCTGGCGAAAAGTAAGATTCCTTCATCTAGTGGTTTAACTCCTGGGAGGCCAGACTCAGCCAAAGAAAACAAAGATCCAGTGATTAATGATGTTGCACAAGAGGGAAAGGCGCACAAACCGACCAGCCGTATCCCATCATTCTCTTCAGGAACTAAGTCCAGTAAGATTCCATCCCGGAATGAGTCCCCTGTGCAAAATGAACCTTCACCCAAGATAGATCATGTTGATAGCTCAAATAAAGCCAAATCTACAGGAATCCCAATGAGCAGGATTCCTTCCTTTGGAAAAGGCACCATCGATAAGCCTTCAGTCACTGGACCAGCGGTTCAAAGCTCACTTCCGCAGGTCCAAGAACAAGTTACTAATGAGTCGTCCTCTTTGGGCAGTAAGATACCTTCCCGTATCCCAAAAGAAAACGATTCTGTAGCTACTCCAGAGTCACGAATTCCACAAAGAAGCGAAAGCAGCTCCCAGAAAAGCAGAATTCCCGGCGTTACTCACTCAACACAACCAGAGTCGAAAATCTCCATCAAAGAGGAACAAGGAAGTAACAGTAGTATCTCTAAACCACTTGTAAATGGTGTCTCTTCCCCAATAACACCAGATATTCCATTACCAGCAGTTGCTTCTAAGTCAGCGGAGAATGAAATTCCTTCTTCTAAGCTTGCAGTCGCAGAAAGTAATGAACAGTTACTTGAAAACCAAGTCATGGAGGTATCCAGTGATGAAACTCCTGTAAAGAGAGAAGAATCTCCGATTGAGAAATACATCCGGTCAGAAGCTCAAAAGGTGGAAAAATTACTTCGTGATGAAAAGGTTGTGGTGGAAGTTCGAACAAACACGAAAATGCCTGAAGAAAATGACGCTTCTGTGGCTACGATCAGCCCCCAGGATAGTCAAAAGGTGGAAAAAGTTCAAGAAAAACTTGTTTTAACAAAAACTTCAAAAGAGACCGTTGCAAAATCAGAACCACTGAGTCCAGAAGACAAAGAAATCGTTCAAGATCCTGCAGGCGCTTTGATCAGTGATGTCCTCACGAGTTACGCACCGGACTTGAAGACGTCAGACAAAGGAAGCAAACCTTACAAAAAGCAAGAGGTCAAGCCATTAGAAGTAAAAAAGCCTGTTGATAATAAAACAGTCGAATCTAAGACCAAAACAGAGAAGCCAGCTATTGAAAAGGCAGTTGAAAGCGAAGAAAAGAAAGCAGCACCAGAACAAATAGATATACAGCTTAGTTCAAATGGCAACGTACGAGATAAAACTGTTGACGATATTTACTTCAAAACCTTTGGTTCGTTTGGCAAGAAGGACAACCAGGACTCCCCCCCTATGTCTCGAGACAATGACAGGCCTATGCCACCTAAAAGAACTGACTCTCTTGGATCAAAAGATGCCAAAGACATGGGTCTTGTTAAGACAGTTGAAAAACCGAAGGTGCTTGATCTTGAGCCATCCGTTAGTAACACACCTGAGGCCAACCTCACACCAACTGAAACACCAGCCATTGATACACTTGGCCAGTATGAGCAACAATCCCGAAGATCAAAAAGCCGAAACCGTAAGATCATCTCACCAGATGGAGAAAATGAAATGGATTTTGGTGCAGCAACGAGAGAGCAACCGCAGGCTGTGAAAGACATCAACAAAGATAAATACGGTAATAGCCCGTACAGCGCGGAAGAGGAAAACAATAAAGTGCCAAGGAAAACATCAAAACACGATAAACCAAAATTCGTAATCGAGTCTTCTCTGGGAAAGGATTTTTACGAGGCAAAAAGAGACAGTGTCCCAGAAACAGACACACGACCAGATAGTCTTGTTATTGCGAATAAAACGATCGAGCCTCGATCTGATGCCGAGGAAAAAGAAAAGATTAAGGCTAAGGAATCGACCAAAGATGACTTTGAGGACGTTGACTTGGGTACACAGAAAGAGACTATGAAGGAAATTTTGCGGAGTGTTGATGATTTAGATGGGACTGCAAAGTGCGTGGGTTGTGGCGGAAGGGGAAAATGTGTTATTAGTTAGAGAAACTAAACAGTGTCACTACTTTTAAGGTAAATAAATCGGCTAACAGTTTATTTAGCGATAATTTATGAGTGAGAATAGAGAACCATGGTTTGGAGTGGACATCTCAAACCCTGTGAGATAAAGCAAGTGTCCATTTTAGCAGTCATTATCCAGTGTTAGTTTCTTCGTGTGTTTTAACCCAATGCAGCTAAAACTAACAATTCTTGTAATGTTAGATAGCTATTTGGTAGTGCTACGAGCAGAGTACGAAGGTCGTGTGACTGAATAATCTTATCATTTCGTTGAACCAAAAGCTTGGATTTACCAGATTTCTGTTATTTCATGGACTTGAGGTGTTACATCTTAATCACATAAGGCCGACCTCGCGTCCGTAAGTCGCCGAGGTTAAGAGTGACTTAAGACAACTTAAGACAATTATGGCAACTTAAGGCGATTTAAGAAAATTTACTAAGAAAACCTGGGCGCGACTAACAGCGATTTAAGGCGACTTAAGGATCTGGAAAAGGCCTCGTAGAAACGTTTAAGAGTTACTGCTTGGTTTTAAAAATCTTGCGTGTCTTAAACAGATCTAGTTGACGCTTTTTTATTTAAATGTACAAAGTAATTGTGTTTTGACTTTGGGCATTTCACAAGGAGTTACGTCCTATACTCGTCTTGTTATGTTCATTCTTTACTTAGTGTGGGAAAAATTTATTTTTCAGCGTATGCGAGGATTGAAACTCATTCATCTTATCAAAGCTTTATTAGGCATGATCTGGGTGAACCACATTGCTGTTTGTATTGATACAACAGGAAGCAACTTTTAACGTTTAACTAGACTGCAAAACAGTCTCTTCCTTCGTCGGGAGATTGAAAATCCAAGAGCGTTCGTCAAATGGGATGCTGGGAAAAGTAAATGGACACGCGGAAAGGAAAAAGAAGGAATAGGAACGCCGGCCGGAATTTCTTTCTTTTGCCACTTGTCCTATTCCTTTTTGCTTCTGTTCGCGTGTCCATTTCCTCTTCCCAGCCTCTCATTTGACGAACGCGGTTCTCCCGGAAGAGACTGCTTTACACTCTAAGTTTTAACCCGTATCCTGCCATAACTGGTTTGTTTAAGAGAAGTGGTAAAGGAATGCTTTAATAGAAACGGTAAATTATTGGTTGGAGAGAAGTGATGATAGACTAGTTTAAGAGAAAGAGTGAAGGAAAAGTTTTAAGGGAAACGGTAAATTAGTGATTTGAGCGAAGTGATGAAAGAATAATTTAAGAGAAAGGGTGAATGAATGGTTTGAGAGAAATGGTAAATTT
>JAODFW020241947.1:0-20016 GCA_027575235.2 Palythoa mutuki | reverse complement strand
TTCGTGAAACTTTTTTGAATTTCCGTTGCGAGACAGGTTTCGCGAAAAGTAGAACTGCTTTCTACTTTTGCAACAGTCACAACGATCGCTGTTGCGAAAAAACCAAAGTTTCACCGTGTAACATCACACTTGGTGAAACTGGTCTCGCTTGGTGTTGCACACAAGTTTCAGCTAAAAGTTTCAACGTGTAACAACGGCTTCAGTAAATGACAATTACAAAAGGTCATAGTATTAACACCTCCTGTGGTATCGGTACGATAAACCAACAAAATATAATGATGTACACTTTAAAACCTTTTTTTTGTTTGCATGATTTTGTAGCGATGACGATTTCGTCGACCTTCTCGCAGAACGAAATGCAGTACCCCCTGACTATGATGATGTTGTTGCCAATCCACCAAACGTGAATGGAGAGAAATTCCGCTCTTCAAGTGACGATAGTTCTAAAAACAACAACTACCAAAGGAGTGCAAGTGATAGAAGCTCTGACGTAGAAAGTGGAATTTGCTTAGAAGATATACCGAGAAGACCAAAGAAACACCAGGTGGACGTTGAAATGAACTCATCAGGAAATTCTGAACGCAGGAAAAAGGCATCCTATCGTAGGAGCGAGACACTGGTATAGATTGATAGCTTATTGGTATGGTAGCAATAGCAAAAACAGACAAAATCAATAGTCTTGGTATACTGTACGTGGAGTTTTAACATTTTTGCGTCATTAGAGCACTGCCGCGTGGTAAGCCCAGTGGTAAGATTCTCCTTTTGCCGATCACAAGGTCCCTAGCTGGTTCAGATTCTAATTTTGCCGAGTATTGAACATTTATGTGACCTGAAGAGGTTGGTAAAATGAGTAAAGCTTATGATAGGGGCTACAAATCTATGATGGATCAGTGACCCGTCCAGTGGGTGTAAATAAGGAGTTTAAGAAATGAGGACGGCGACCCCGACGACAACTGCAAAGAACAATAGCAAACACAATAACTGTACGTTGGAATGCATCGAGTTGAGCACCTGCACAAGCTAGGTTGTCGCTAGAAACAGAACGTGCATGAGAAGACCTTTTTTGGAGTCATTCGGATGACGAGGACATGATAGCAATAATGTTCTCAGATTTTTACCTTCAAAAAAGAATTTGCTCTTTTTCTATTCTCAAATGTTAGAGCGTAGAAAACAAAATCTTAAGCGATGACCCGCAGAAATGAGTAAAGAGAAAACCAAAAATATGCAATTTTTCTGACGTTGCCGTCGTAATTTCTTAAATTTCCCAGTAGTAGGTTTTGTTTTTGCCAATCACAAGGTTCCTGGTTCAAATCCCTGCTTTGTCTAGTATTTAACATTTGTGTGACTTGAGAAAGTTGGTAAAATGAGTAAAGCTAATATGATGGATTAGTATCCCGTCCAACGGGAGTAACTAACTTTCAAACCATTTAACACTAAAGAAACCGGAAAGGAGCAACGGCTCAAATGTTTTATAGGACCCCCAAAATAGTACTGAATTTTGAAAGTAATGTTTGCAAAATTAAATCTAAACAAAAAAGTCAAATACTCTTTTTGTGATAAGTTCTTTAGAAATGGAAATTTTGCAGAGGATACATGGCTCCTTTAAGGTTTAGCACACAGGTATCCGATTATTTTATTTTTTCTTTTCAATATCAATACTTTCTCTTAAACTTCATGCAAAGAACTGAAAATTTCGTTGCTTGGTTCGGTTTATTGAAAAGCTTTTTAAGTTTTTAACTGAACTACTGCAACCTTTTTTATCTGCCGAAAGTTGTTCGCCAAAGGAGCAGAATGCAAACAATGACGTTAATCAAAAGTAATGTTTAACTTTTGTTATAAATTACCTTTAGCAAAGTTCTTTTCATAAGTAAAATGAATTATTCTTCATTTATTAGAAATAAGAAACCTTATATTTGTAATTTAAAGTTTAAAACTTAAGCCAATATTTGGTTTGAATTAAAATTTATTTTGTAAACCATAAATTAATTTTTAAATTTAAGAGAAGTAAAATTTATTCAGATGAATTAATATCAAAATAGTATCTGTAAGTGGCAATAACTGAAATGTTGTTTTACTTTTAGACTTAATAATAATAATTTACGTCTACGGTTTTACATGCATTTAAAATCAATTGTAAAAACTAGTTTTGCATTATAAACAAAGACAATGTGAGAGAAGTTTCCGGAGTTTCGTCGTTAAATGTACAGTGGGAAAGATTTAGACAATATTGTTCCCTTGGAAACCTTTCTCACGCTAAATTTGTTATACTAGACTAAGTCAGCTATCAATGACTTGACGCTAAGATAGTGGTAACATGCAGCTGACAAGAAAAAGTTTGTATAACTATCATTGTTTAGCCGGTTTACAAGTTAGTTTTAGGATTTGCAAGTTTTGTACATATTGAAGAACTTTCGAAAAGGAAACTCAGTCAAACACTAAGGCCTAGCTTGTTCAAATGGTGAACTTCACATGTGTCGAATTTAATGACAATGACCAAATTGTATTATCATTCGATGCAACTTTTACTTCTTTCTCATTGGTCCATGTCCCACCACGTGACCTACAAATAACTACCTACAAATATGACACTAGTCATGCACATTGCCGTCTTGCGCATTTAAACTGCAAATATGACACTGCTCATGCGTAGTGTCGACACAATAATTTTTTTTTATTGATAACTGAAGAGAACTGACTGTGATTACAAGGCAACGCGCACTTTACCGTTTGTCGCTTTCTACAAAAAAAATAACTGAAAAAGCAAATTCAGTGATCGAATGATAAAACAATTATTGGAGTTGGTAATCGCAAAATATCGTGATTCTTTCCTGTGTCGCAATTTAGTTATTAATAAGTAATCTGCTCGCCACTGACAAATCGCGATATTCCAATAATTGTTTATTATTCTCCCCTCATTTGCGTTAGATCGGGCACATATGAAGTTCGACGTTGAACTGGGCTTAAGTTCTTTATTCTTATGGTAATAGCGTAAATTTAGATATATATGCAAGACCGACCATTAAAAAAGTGATGGGAAATGGGGAGTTTGACTTTTCTGTGTGTGTTGGCCCGCTATCTTCTTGTGAAAGATTTTGTTTGAATGAGGGGAACGTTCATTTTTGGTTTTTATTTTGTACCAACTGTGTTTGTTCTCCTGCGAGAATCAGCCCGAGGGTTCAGGAAAAAGAGGATTCGAATAGATTGTACTAAGACCTTTTATTTACTCCGTGGCGGCCATCTTAACTCCGCGCCAGTCCCCGTTGTTGCATAGGTATCCCAATATGATCAAGGCATCACAAGAAGCCCGCTATTACATGCCCCTCTAACGATGTGTCCGGCTGCGCATAGCCTACGCTGTCAACGGTTGATTTAGTCTATTGTCTTTGCCAAAGGTGTAGCGTATCTGCGACGCATGCTGCCTGTACAATGTTGCATCAATTGTGCGGTAATATTTGACGCACAGGTAGTCATTTAGATTCTTTTATCAGTCGTTCTTGTGAACATCTTGCGTTTCTTCAACAAGTAATTTCTTGAAAGGGATATTTATACTCAGAGTAAACTCAACTGGTTATAAATATAATGAAACTCGGTTTTTTCTTTATTCTATGTGTTTGTTCTCTCTTTCCCTATTGTTACATAATAGAACAAAGATCATAACCGTGACCCTGCACACAACATGAAACAAATTAGCATTGTAATTTCCTTTGTAGTTTGTTGAGTTTTATAGCCAGTCCATGGCACTCCACAAACTTTAGTTAATTAAAATTCTATCCTAAAGAAAAAAAATATTCTGAGTCCCATTCGGGAATAGAATCATCTAATTACTGCGCCGACAATCTACCCAATGAGGACAATAGGCCATTTGCATCAAATGATCACATCGTACACATAATGATATTCTGGCGGACGAATGATGTGACGGAGTCCACTGTGAAACGTAAAACAAAAATAACCACCCTTTTCTGGTTAATTGTGCCTTACCTTGGTCTGTCTTATCCCTTTGCCCAGCAGAATTTATTTATACCTCTTGTTGCAAAAAGCGAAAACATGGGCGTTCCCTCTTGTTTC
This sequence comes from Palythoa mutuki, assembly GCA_027575235.2. NCBI lineage: Eukaryota > Metazoa > Cnidaria > Anthozoa > Zoantharia > Sphenopidae > Palythoa > Palythoa mutuki. The sequence continues at coordinate 15,948 of JAODFW020241947.1, read as the reverse complement.
CCTTGGGTGAGAGTTTATATCATGTATAATACATTTGCATAACGACCCAAACGTAAGTCTCAATAAAAATCATGTTTGACACTATGTAATGTTATGCATTAGTAGTTGAAGAACACACATTACTAAGTTTTCAAGTCGATAAAATAAGACCATGATTTTATTTTAAAATACGCCTAAAGGTAGTATTCATTCATTTTTGAAGTTAAGTCATTTCGTAAGCAGGCGTTGCACAGTTACTAAGTAAGTGCACTGCCTTCTGTGCCGGAGTTCCCCACTTCGATTTTCACTGACTCATATGTCTTCAACTGGCTACGTTCAATTCGTTATGCGCTTACAAGACAAGACAAGATTTTTAATGGCTCCTTGTACTGCTTTGGTATATCGGAATATTGCCAAAAAAGAAAAGATATCGAAATTATTGTAATAATTACAGGTCCTATGTGAAAGTATTTTGCACTTTGCCGTTACATCCACTTACGAATTTTGCAAGGTTTGAAGCTATTTTATAAATCGGACTCGTCAAGTTTTTAAATACAGCCTCTTCTGATTCGAGGAAGTTTACCTTTCTGAATTACTGACTTCGCTTATGAGATACTACTTGTCCACATTCACTCCCCCCCACCACCACCACCACCACCCCACTTCGCCTTGACTTCTCTAGCTTGTTGTAACTGATTTTCAGACCCTTCCACACCGTTTCCCTTGTACGTTATTGTTATTGTTATGATTACCGAACATAAACCACTGATACAAAATGCATTTAAAAATAAACTGTTTTATTACATTGCAGTAGTTATCACTAATTAAATACTACAACATCGACGTTCTTAAATATAGAATGAAATAACAGCATGATATACAAGAATAAAGATATTTAGATACTGAAAAAATATACACTGAAAACTACAAACTCAGCCATACACGTTCGATAATTCGAGACGAAAAGAAAAAACTACGTAACAACTTTATTAGTCTTAAAGCTATACTCATCAAATTAAATAGTACAATAAATTGTCTACTGTTACAAAGGAGCTTACAAAACTTCAAAAGACGAAATCGTCTTGTTTTTTTTCCTTTTAAAATTAATATACACTTGCTGAAGATCAAACGGGAACATTTAATTTCTTCCTGAAGCAGCTTAATTTCTGTGTTATTTCCAAAAGTATTTATAAAATTAGTGCTAGATGGATTGGTGCTACAAAAAAATATTTTGAAACAAATAGGGGAGTTCATGATCACCCAATCATTCCTCAGGAAGTTTAATTTGAAATTTGTATATAAAGTTAAAAACTAAAGTGCTTCACAAGTTAAATGCTTACAAAAAATTCTGAGTCACTGACGGGAATCGAACCCGCAACCTTCTGATTACCTTTTAGATGCTCTACCAACTGAGCTATAGAGCGGACTCACATGGGGAGCCAAGTTACTAACGGGAATCGTAACCCATGATACTCTGATTACTGGTCAGATGCTCTACCCACTGAGCTACGGAGTCACATGGGGAGCCGAGTCACTGTTTAAGTTTATGTAAGCAAATATTCCGCAACGATTTAAATAAAAATTCTACCTTTATAGAGTACAGAAACAAGCTGTAACGTTTATTAAACAAAATGAATGTTTTGACTATTAAAGACTCAACATTTTAATTCTCTTTCGGTTGACCGATAAAAATATTTAATTTATTAAAGCAATAAGTATAAATTAAATAAAACTATTAAAATCTATAGACATTATGCAAAAACGGCGGCGATTTTAATATTCTTTTGTGTACATTCAAATTTGCCCTACTTGCCTCGTCCTTGTGTTAAACTATCAAAAGAATATGCTACTCGACACGAGCTGGTAGGGCCAATTTGAATGTAGACAAAATTATATTAAATCGCCGCCATTTTTACTTACGGTCGATGGTGAAAGCAAATTGCATATTGTTAAATTGCTTTGTTTTTTAAAAGCATGTGTGAATTGTTTTGAGGTTATAAAAGAACTTTCCTCATACGAATTTTCCAATTACATGTCTACAACTGATATATCATAATCGCATATGTTTTGTCCACTTTAACCGGGTATGGAACGCTGATCCTTCTATTCGTCCTTTCAAATTCACTCAAGCTCTGGATTTTTTAAAAGACTCGCTCTTGCCTTGGCATCTTTCCTTCTAGCAAGAAAATCTGCAATTTCTCTAGTTGTTGCGTCTTCCTCTTGAAAAGATTCGCAATACGAGGGCGTGAAATCGTTTTCTGGCTGTGAGGAAACCACCATCATATCGACTGATTCCGCTTTAGTGAGTTCTTTGGCCTGATGAGGTGGATCGTTTTGGAAATGTCTGGTCGGACTGTAACATAAATAAAAACCGAATTAACAGTTTTATACACAAAGAAATATGTTTTACCAGGAGCCCATGAATAGGAGCCTCCATTTCCCGTTTTAGAACGCTGTGAGTGATCTAGATTCGTGCGCATTGTTCAGAATGTCCAATCAGGATGCATTCATGGGCTACTGGCTTTACAAACAAATCGGAGTTTCGGGCCGGCTTAGTACATGCGGGACAGCAGCCATGAAGCCATGAACTGAATACACATTTGATCGGACCGTGCATCGACCAATCAAAATTACAACGACGTATCATAGAGAATGTTTTTATTATCTCACGAGCTTTTGTTATCATATCACGGTGCGAACAGTGGACATGAGTGCACGAACAAGCAAGTCCTAAAGAAAGTGATAAGATATGGAAAACCAGCAAAAACGATATAATTACATCTTTTTTTCATTGATATTTTTGTCACTGCCGTCCAGCCACAAAGTCCCGAGCTCAAATCTCCGCTCAGCTGAGAGTTGAAAGTTTGTGTGACCTTCTTTGCGCCAAATCTGACTCCAATTGATGAAATGAGCACCAGCTTCTATTGTGAAGGATCAATTTGTCGTCCAGAGGGAGTCGATAGAGACTGGGACGGCAACGGGAATCGCTGGCGCTCAGGGAAAATCCAAATAATCAACTGCGCATGACTGGGTAGAAATACCATGACCGTTCTCAGTTCCGACCCGACATGTTTTGTCGTTGTTTGTGAACGTGAGTATTCGATTTTGTTTTTCTCGCTATCTTCACGCTAAATAAACTGGAGGTTCAATTTAAAATAATTTTTCACCAATCCTTCATTCATAATCCAAGATTATTCTTTGATTTGGTGGTTTATTTGTGAACAGAAACTTCCAGAAGCGTATCAAGCCGAGATAATGCCAAACATGTGAGTAAGACTAAGAATTTAAAAGTTTGACTTAAGCTGTCTATGATTCTAATAAAAGATTTGCGGTTAATAATTGCTCAACTAGTCAAACAAATCGACCAAGAAGGTATTCTTAGCAGTTCTAAAAGATTTGACTGTAGTACTTATCATATAACCGTTCTGTGAAATTTAATTTTAGTCTGGAAGGTGAAGCTGAGTTCACCCGGCAAGTCGCTCGATAAACATTTTCTGAGAGCATTCCTTTTGTTGACTTCATAGAGTTATAGAAAGAAATGAAAATGCGTTTCAATAGCACAATAGTGAGTCACATTCATTTGAAAAGAAATATTTTTGCGGCTCCTTTATGGTAGCCAGCTGTATTTAGTACAATGAGTTGAGTGAAATATTTGATTGCGTAGCGGTTTCAGTTATGAACAATGACTAGATCATAAGAGCAAAACAATCATAATTTATATTCAATCAATCAATCTCAATCAAGCAATCAATTTTATTTATTTAGTCAATTAACAATTCTGTTTAATTCCAGTGATCTGCAATTAGTGTAAACTATTCAGAGGCAGACAATGATATCAATTATTCAGAGGCAGTCAATAATTATCTTTTAAAGCGGGGAAAACATCCCGTGAAAAAGGTTTCATTGCATTTTTGCTGTGTGAATAAATTCAAGGGAATCGGTTAAACACACAAAAAAGTGGCTCCATGTTCTGTGTTTTTTAAAATAATTTGGTTGTAGCGGCCAGTTGAATCAGTCGAAAGAAGCGAAACTCTGACAGGCACTTATAGTTTTGCAAACCATCGAAGTCAAACGCAGAATAAGAATCGTAAGGAAGGGCAAGGTTATCGAACTTTTTTAAATCATAGAGGAGTAAAACCTCTTTATCGTTGATCACATCCTCAACCTGGCACTTCAAAAGGTGAGTGCGAACCTCTTTCAAAGACATGTTACCGAGGTTAGTTCCCGCCACAACCGCTTCTCTCCCCAGTCTTCTGTGGGTATTGGCGTCCCCGTCGCCGTCCGGTTCCAATGGGATTTAGCTTATAGACGAATCTCTGTTTGCATTGTTTGTTTCATTAGCATACTTACCTCTCTTTCTAGCTGAGATACTAATTAATTAAGAATATCTGAATATTAACACAACTTTCCAGAGTAAACTTCATCTGAAAATATGAGACCGATATGTCAAATTCTGTTCCCATAATGCGGTTTTGAATACTGGAAATTTTTCAAATAATATAAGAACTCATTTAACGGTTTTGCCACCCAGTCGTTTTGCAATTTTTCGGATACCGATATTTTCTTTGAAACTGCATGTATAGAAAGTAACCTCACTTAGTTGCCTTTTTCAGATTTTAAACTTAATTGCTTTTATTTTGGTTCTTTCTCCATATAAATTTTCATGTCAATGAAGCAGAATGTAAACATGCAATGACGTCAGCAAAGATTCGCCTATATCTGCTACACGCAATTTTTTTTATAAGAACAACGAGGCTCCAATTTGCCAAAACGTAAGAACAACTTAAGAACAAGCTCAGGCTGAGGCTTGCTAACTAGTAAAGTTTTTGTGATAGAAAATTGACTAAAACCTAGCGATACAGCATAAAACATAAATAAAGACTGCTCAACAAACAATGAAGGTAGTTCGCCTCTAAATTCAGCCGTGCAATACATGTGTGGCGCAAGGCGTTTCGATTTCCAATACCTTGTTTTATTTTCTATTTTTCTTCAATAAAAACTACGCACGGAAATAAGAACATGTTAAGAACAAATTGAGGCTGAACTCGCCAAAAAATTAAGAAGACTGAGCAAAATTTTACTGGTTCTTATAAAAAAGCGTGTATATGACACCTCAACTAAATGCTAAATGTGTAAAACAAAGATGGTTGTCGCTACAGATTCCCTGTGCGAGATTCTGGGCACCCTGTGGTGCTTGCTAGGAGTGGTCACTTGGCGGGAAAGGCTCACTGTCTTGTTATCTACAGTAATTTCATTGTTTATAACCAGCTTTCTTGGTATATTTTCAAGCTAATATCGTTGGTGAAAGCGAATAAATTAATTCGTTGAATAGTAAGCAAGAGTGATACCCGAAACTGCAACCCCGATGGCAGCTATGCACAGTGGCATTTCTAAATTAATGATAAACTGCTTACCTCAGAGTAAGGTTTGGAGAAAACTGCATGTTCCTCTTTCTGATCATCGAGTGCCTCCGGTTGCCGATGTAAAGTGCAACAACAGCAATGATGAGGGCAACTGCAACACAGCCAATAACTATACCGATAACGACTCGTGAATTGTCCGTGCTCTCCTCTTTACCAGCTGGTCTCGAAGCTTAGGAAAACAACAAGATTATAGAAATACTATATTGGTTTTATTTGTCTCAGTAATTATTTGTTTGTACAAAAAATTTTATTACAAATCAATAACAAAAGCAAAGTTCATAACAAGTTTGTGCACGTGTTGGAAAACAAAAACTTTCCTACACGGTGACAATCGCTTAATTCGGTTATAACTTATTTATATTTTGCCTTCCTCGTCCGGCCGACCAACTAAAGCATAGCCTGACAACTCATGAGATGAGTAATAAACAGGTAGTCAAGCTACAAATAGTCCCTTTTCCAGGTCCTAAAAATTTTTAAAGCTTCTCCATTTTGTAAAGCCACTGTTACACGTTGAAACTTTTAGCTGAAACCTGTGTGCAGCGACGATGCGAATCAAGTTTTAGCGGGCGTTGCACCGTTTAGCATAGTCGGTTTCGTGAAATTAAACGTTTTTGAACTTCCGTTGCGAGACAGGTTTCACGAAAAGTAGAACTTTCTACCTCTGCAATAGTCACAAGGATCTCAGTAGCGATAAAAACAAGAGATTCACTGTGTAACACCACTTGGTGAAACTTATTTCGCATCGTCGTTGCACAAAAGTTTGCACAAAAGTTGTACAAAAGTTTGCACAAAAGTTTCAGGTAAATATTTCAACGTGTAACAGCGGCTAAACTGCTTAAATTGCATATATCATCGCGAAGATTATGTATAAGGAAGCGGATTTATCGGTTGATCAGCAATATGAATGTGGGTTTAAAATTAACGACCAGCAGGCATTATTTTCAAGTCCCAAGGAGCCTAGGTTTTCACTACATGCACTGACCAATCCTTAGCCAGTTAAAAACTTATTTGATTTCTTTGTTCTCGCTGTGGTCCGTTTCTATACAAAGTCCGGCTGTCTGATCCGTTAACCCTTTTTGGTTATTACAGGAAGCTAGTAACCTTTTTTACTTATTACTGTTCCTTATTCAATTTGTAATTAGTTTAACTTCTTAGGGTAAATAAAGAGAGTTGTTGTTATATGATTAATTTTCTTCGCACTTCAATAAACTACGACGGTTGACCTGGCTTTCTGAGAAATAAATTATTTGGATATTGTTTCAAACCTTTTTGCTTAACAAAAAGCTGATTTTAGATTAATTTTAGCATTCAGAAGCTAACTGAGAATTTTGTGCAGAAAATTGTTAGAATTTTTCAAAATGCAACTCAGAAACTCGCAAAAGCGTTACCAAGCCCGACCCTTAGGGTGAGGTAACAAAATTCAGAGCTGCCTAACAACCAACCCTATAAAGGATTCCTTATTCGTTAAATTGTACTTACCCACTTGGATCTGAACAAACATTTCATCGGTATGTTTATTGCCTTGACGTGCAACGCAAGAATAATTCCCTTCGTCATTTTCACCTACAGAGTGAATTGATAGACTAACGCTTTTGTTTCCAACTCCCTCACTTATAACCTTCGAGTCTGTGGCCTGTAATTTTCGCCATTCAATCTTCGGGGGAGGGTTTCCTCTCGCTCGGCAGATTTGATTTACTGATGTACCAAACGCTACAACCAAACGAGTATGCTTCTGTTTTGGTACTTGAATTTTAGCTGGAGCTGTTAAAGAAAAAACAAATTACATTGTTCAATATAAACGGCGGCATGGTTGTGGCAGTGGTAAGATCTCTGCATGCTTTACTGCCACAAGGTCCTGAGTTGAAATTGCAGTTCTGTTGTGAGTGATGAAAAGTTGCGTGACCTTTTAAATTTCCCCAATTGAAGTTGACTCAGCTTTCCGTCCTTACGAAGTTGGTAAAATGAGTAACAGTTTCTGCTCGGGGCTAACCTGCGACGGATTAGTGTCCCGTTCAGAATTCAATGACTCTTATCCGCTTTAACACTTCAGAAACCGGAGGTAAGCACCAGCTCCGGTAACACACAGGCAGTCCTACTAAAAGGATTTAACTACCTTAGTTAGCTTTTGGTGTTTTGTTAGAACCCAGGAGTAACAGTAGATTGTATGTTCAGATCGTCCGGGTTAGTGTAGTCCCGAGAAGGCCTGTTGTCGATGTTGGTTACAACAGTTATTGCGTACCAGACTATATTATAAGTATTCTACTGACACACCATTCCTCACTTGACTCTGAAGATGACTTCCGCACAGGCTGTCGAAACGTCAGTCACCAACATCGACAACAGTCCTTCTCAGGACTACACTAACCCGGTCGATCTGAACATACAGTCTATTAGTTAGCTTTTACTAGGTTTTCCATAATGCCATTTCCATATTGTTTTAAACCAAATAAAAAAGGAACTGTAAATTATAACATTCTCCTACCTAAAATATTTAGTTCGAAGTCTATTTTATCAGCTCCTTTTTCGTTCTCGGCACGACAGGTGTACTTGCCAGCAAACGTCTCGTACTTGATTGGATTCCCACAGAGAATAACATCCTGTTTACTGCCGTTTGTAAAATAATAGATTCCCTCTTTTAGATGGGCGCAGCTTGGAGTTGTTAACCAGTTTTCTTTAGGATGGAGGGGTTTTCCGTCCTTGAACCACGAAAATCTAGGTTGAGGGTTTCCTTGTTGAAGGACACATTGTATCTGTAACTCAGCCTTTTCCTCTGGGATTACCATCGACCCTTTATTTTCGGGCACCCAAGTTAGCTTTGGAGGCTTTAAAGCTGTCGAATGAGATAATTAATATATCGTATTAAAGTGCAAATACAACTTTTTTTTTTCTTTTTACAGATGGAAAATTGATCAACGTAGATTGTTAATATTGTCACTGGTATGCAAGCATTTAAAGTGCTAAGAATCTAACTACGTATCTTTTGTGATGATCAAAATATGTATTTAGTCTTAATTTATATGTGATGAGAATACGACTGTAAAAATCTAAAAAATAACTTCCTTCTATCGCTTAATGGACAAAATTTACTTTTTACCCGTGCCGGTAGGCAACTTGACCATGATTCGGCTCCATTTTATTTTTGTTTTTGTCACGATTGTACCGTCACGCTCGTCGAAAGTAACGCGGGCACAGAAAAGGGTGATGTGTTTTTAAACACGTCGAAAAGGTATCTGATATCTTTTGATAGTAATTTTAATTCCGTTTTTTTTTTTATCTTAGATACCTTTAGAATTTGTGATTTACTTCTTTCGCAATGACAAGCAATAATGTTTCTATTTGTGAGCAACATTACATGAATCCGTCTTTCAACGGTAGAATTCACCTGGCTGCAAGGTTTCCGCGGTTAAAGAAGGGCGGAAAATTGAGAAGGTTTCGCCTGAGAATGAACAAGGCCTTATTCTTATGGAGGTAAATTACCTCTATAATGTTCGCAATTCATGGATGAATTTAACTTGTATGGTCTGCGGGTGGTCGAAAAATTATGTTCGAGTCATTCTCTTAAAAGGAGAATAGGCGGGAATAAAGACACAGTAAAGGTCCGAGACCACAACTCAAAAATTGCCTCAGAACATCAAGCAACAAACCATGTCAGTGGTTTTGTAAACGTAACAATTGTAACGTAAAAACAGAATTTTGAACAAAAGATATTTTTAGAAGCCTGGCATTCTCTAAGAGAACACTCCGAACACTTATAAATCGCTCATGTAACAATAGTTTTTGTTTTTATTCAGTACAGTTTGATGCAAGGTTTTTAGCATAAATTAGTTTTATCTCTCTACTGAGGAAGAGCCAGGTTTTGACCCGAAATTTCTAGTAAATCTTTAAATCAGAGACAAAATCTAATATTTTATATCAATTTCAGTATCACTGTTTTAATTTTTCCTTCTTTGAATAAGCGATTTTTCATTCGCAAAGCACAACATTTTTAGTTTTAAAAGTTGATGTTCTAGTTTTTAGTACCATATTAAGTTTTAAATTTTTCCTCAAAATGCTGTCTTGAACATACAGTTAACTCATAAAATGCTGTCTGATAAATCATGACTGGTACTAACAAGCATCTTGGGGTTTCGAAGGGATATCTATAATTATTTTAGTACAGTAAGGGATTAATTCTGGGTTTCATTAGAAGCTTGGCTATTGCTGTGATTGCATAACAGTTCTACTTTTGAATTTTGGTAAATGTATTCATCGAAAGGATAAACTAATTTATTAAAACTGCTGAAAGCACAAACCATTTGCATGATTAAAAGTAATTGATGATATAACACTATAGGAAGGTTTTGATTGCAATAAAACCTTTTATTAATACTATACTTGCAAAAAGTATTTTGCAACCTTCAAGATAGTCTTCAATGTTATTGCCTCATCAATAGTTTTTTTTGGGAGGGGAGGAGGCATTTAAAAATGTATTCATTCTTCTATCTCAATTCATGCACTGATAGGGAAATCTTGGGCAAATCTAATTAAGCAATTAATGAAAATTCTACAAAACCGGCACGGGTAAGGCTGCTATACGTTGCCTCTGGATTTTGTTATATAAAGTAGCTACTTCTGAGCCGGGATAAAATAATAAAGAAATATTGAAAGCATGGAAAATGAAACGAACTCTTTGAAACTGAAATAACTTATTTATGATTCTTTTAATAAATTCCGAAACTGAATGAAACTAGTGTTGTATCGCACTCGGCTCTAGATGAGAGCAGCCAATATTTAAACACGACTTACCTTTTACATTTACTTTGACTGTTTTGTTTCTTTCCTGAGAGTCTTTGCACATGTAAACACCTGAATCAGCTTCCTTTGCCGTGTTTACTTTGAGTGTTACCACCTGCTGAATAAACTTGCCAAAGAGTGAGGAGACTTGTACAGATGTCCGACTTATCTTTAGTCTTCTATCACTGGAAGCATCCAACTCAATGCCATCTTTTAACCAACTGACACTGTTTGGATCTGTAAAACCGAGTTTTACAAAGCATTGCAATGTGAGGGTCTGACCAGCGTTTATGGTGGTTGGTAGTTCTTTGCCGATCCCAAGAAACTCGTTTGTTTCAAGATCTGTTGATCAAAGTTTTTAAATAGATTATAAAAACCAAGAAAATGTTTAAAAATTATAGGTGTTACTCTTTCAGTTTCGGTTTCATTATTGTATCACGCCTTTAATTCTCATCGGAGTGGCCGTCTGTCTCTAAATATTGAAAAAACAAATTGTGTCTTACTCCCTTCAAGTAAAAAATCTAACAGAGATTCAACCTTATTAATAATAAGTCATGTAAAACCAACTCTGTCAAATATTTGGTGTCTTAAATGATGGTACTCTGTCTTGGAAACCTCAAATTAATGAGTTATCCAGGAAAATACCTAAAACTGTAGGTATTTTATCTAAACCTCGATACTATGCATGTACTGACATTTTAGTAGCTGTTTACTATGCTCTAATTCAAAGTTTTTTGATGTATGATATTGAGGCTTGGGGCCTAACATGTCCTTCCCATCTAAACCCTATTTACATCCTGCAAAAGAAAGCAACTAGAATAATAGCCTTCTCTTAACCATGCACGTTCTCACAGTGAGCCCATTTTTGAGTCACTGAATTAGAATAGTAAAACTTCTCGATATCGAACTCCGCATTTTAAAATTTGAAAAACTTTGGGAAAACTTACTTTTGTGATTTCTATGACTCACTAGGTGAGATAGATAGAATTCACAAACTACAAAGTCAAAACAAAAACTTTTACATCAAACCAATTAACTCAGACCAGTTTAGGAAAAAGTCCATTTGTTATACTGGAGCAATGCTATGGAATACAATTCTCCCATACCAAAACAATGGTCCTCACTTTCCATTTTTATCGTAAAAATAACTATAAAATTAACAATTATTCAAACTCTGTTTGATTGATCTCTATGAATATTTATCTCTTAGTGCGACTGCTTATTTACAGTTTCTATTAACTCAGAACAGCAAGTTTATGGGTGTCCTCTAGATTAGTTGTAACTATAAGGATACCCTGTACTCGTCTATTACATTTAATCAATTTGAGAACTTCTCAGTTTACTTTTGTATCTTTGGTTTTAACTTATTTATGTAATATATTTGTATGGTTTAGTGACGAGTACAAACAACAAATCTGGCCGAGTAATTGTTTGCATGTCTGACTTGAAAGAAATCGTGAGATCGAATTCCGAATAAGTATGTCATCTGATATAAGTTTTATAATACGACGAAGACAGTTACCCAACAAATGAACATGTAAACTGCTGAATTAGTTTTATAATTGAGTACCAGTTTCTCAGAGTTGGTGTCTAAACATGGATTAGACGGTCTCCTATTTCAGGGAAGTCATAAGCTTCAGTCTTAGCTCGGACGTAGAACGTATCTTTATACAAAATCAAGTTTCAATCTTATCATCGAAAGGGATTCACTGCCACGAATAAAGTGAATTCAACGCTTGCCTTTTTGAGTCAGTGAAAAAAATTCAGTACTAAAAATCACACCCGAAAAAATTCACTAAAAGCATTCGCCCTTAGTTGCTGATTTTTCATTTACTCAAAAGCAAACACTTATTTCACATCACTGTATATACAGTATAAGATTATTCTCAAATATTTGCGAAGAGTTGAAAATACTCTATTATATTAATTATAAAAATTATGGAACAAAGCTATAACAAAGCGCATATGATGCATGGGCGGTAGCCCCATCATGTCAGATATTCAAATGAAAGATCTAGATGTGCTTTTAAACTAAATGATATACAAAAACTGAATTACGATCTGATGTCAGAGAAATAATTCAGTTGACATTATGTGATACCAAGCGTAACTGTTTCTAGTTCAATTCGCGCACGGCTTACTCGATCGCTTTTTTCTCCTTAAAAATTCCATCAATCAGAGGAGAAAAAAAAATCGGAAAAGGTAGTCTGATTTTAGCACTAACTCAACGAACACAGTCTTGAAACTGTATTACTTCATTTGTTTCAACAAAATTTTGAGCAGTAATAACTTAACTTTTGACTTTGACTCTGAAGTACCAAACGATCCGTAAGTTTACAGTTTATGGTGCATGCTGCATGAGTGCATTGGTAAATCTCTTTTTGTTACTTTTGGATCACCCTTTTTACGATGACCCGCGGATTTTCAATGTCTTGGTAAATGTACAAGTAGTTTGACTGCCGTGCGCGTTTTAAACAGTGATGACTATTAGAAGTCTATTAAAATTATTGTAAAAGTACTCCAGCTAGGGCGCCGTGCACTTTAGCACTAAGTTGGCAGGTATATAATTGCGCATTTAAAATTTTTAACTTGGTATATCACATAACATAGATTCTATTGTCACTGAATATCACATAACTGAATTTAGAATTATATAATACAATTATAAAATATTTAGTTTTAGAGCTATTTAATATGATTTAAACCTTCGGTTGTAGACAAATTTCAATCTTATCATAAATTTTTTTGGACTATATTGTATGATTACATGTCACGTACTCATCGACCATATGTATTCATAAGCATGAATAATTGATCTTAAAAATTATTAAAGTTTTATCTGGAAAAAAATTACCGTGGAAAACGATTACTGGAATGCTCCAAATAGTTTGTCCTTTAGTGTTCTCAGCCCTACATTTTATACCATGGCCGTCATCAACACTGTATCTGTACAGAATGAAAACGCTTCCATTCTTTGCTAGTTTACCAGGCTCAAGAACCATCTCAGTAAAATTCCATGGAACGAGAGGTTCGGAGGTCCACAGCGATACTAAAGCTTTGCTATTGTTTGTCGAGCAATCGATCTCCAATCTGTCGTCATAACCAAACTGGAGTGACCGCGGTAACGAAGATACAAATTCAAAACTCCCTTGTACAACTGGCGAATAGAAAATCATGGATTAGAAGAAAAGCTTTAGCTGAAAACAGGAATGGTAACCAACTCTAACTAAAGTGTTGTGTGTGTTATCTCTTTTGCTTCGAAAAAAAGTTAATTTGAATATTACTTATCTTATTTTAAATCCTTTCAACACACTTTTTCAATCTTTATATAACGTGAAATACTAAATAATTGCTGATTGAACAAAATATCTTTTTTCCTGTCATAAAGAGCGACTTAAAATAATGCTTCCCTCTGAGTGAATTTTTATAAATTTCAAAGCCCTTTGAAGTATTTGGCTGTAAATTATCGATAAGACTTGCACAGTACTCTTTCAACGTGTTAGTAGAAAGATTAGATTTACAGTCACGTGAAGTATTGAATGCCATACAAACACAACACAACTTCTGCAACGTAAAAATATCTGTATAAGGGCAAAATGTGATAACTGTAATTGCATTCTCCAACATTAAAGATTCAAAAATGCAATCATTTTTTCTAAAGTTACTTGTCAGCAAATTCATTTACCATTATCTGTTTTACTAACATAAAAACTGAAAACAAGTAATATTTTTACCTCGTACATCCACAAAACCATAGACGATAAAACATAAGGTTAGAAGATTCAACACGGCTTTTTTACACATTTTCCCGAAACACTGATCTTGCTTAAACGTTGTTTTACTTTTCGAAAATGAATTTCTGCCCGTTCTTGCCCAAGTTCAACGAAATTAATATTGCACCTGTATATGCGAAAGTGAAATTCTAATGTTGACACGAGACAAATGGACGCGGCTAATATAACTTCCTCTGTCTCAAAAATGAATTTAAATTTTGAGAACAGACGTTAAACCATGTTGGACCGGAAAACATTTAACATCGAACATATATTGACACTAAATAATTGACATTATTTAATAATTTATTGGAAGATGTCAAGATTTTGCATTTATAAAACCTGTGTTCCAACATTGAAACGGATAGAGCGGCTTTTCAATAAATAAATTATGAGTGGAAGCTTTCGAGACGAGCGGAAAGGGCTTGGCTGTCTTTCCGTGAGTCATTTCCGCAGGAAAGCTGCCCAATATTGAAAGTTGAACGTTGATTTATATACACAAGTAGTTTATATATCAAATTGAAAATGGAATTAAGCAACCTTTTCGGTTTTTATGGATGGTGTGTAAACTTTATGAACTACAAGTTTGAGGTAAAGGAGTATAGAAATATGTATAAACGTGAATTCTTTCTTTTAAGGGCAATATTGAAACATACATAAATAATTTTAAAAACGAATTCCGCGGCCGGCAGAAGGGGAAGGAATTTGCTTTTTCCAAAATACAATTCATTCCTTAGAGAAAAAGGAAACAAGTTCTTCCAACAGATAAATTGTCTTTAAAACCAATGTTAACTTTTGTCACTGAGATCATGGAATGTACTTAAAAATCCAGAAGAAAAAATTTACCAGATCAAGAATTTCCCAATTTTTACCATTCTACCAAAAACAGTTTTTCTTTTTTTCTTTGTCATCAAAACCCAACAACATCGTCAACAAAAGGTTTGTATATCTTACCGTTGCAGTGTTAGTACAACGTTTTCGGATGCTCACACTATATCTCGAAATCTTCCTTCCAAAGGCTTACTTTTTTTTGCATCACAACTTTTTTAAAAAACTTCTCAACTGTAAAAAGTTTTCTTAGGTATTTGTTATTCTATATTTAGATAGTGACCAAATTTACTTTCTAGAAAACACTCTCAGAAGAGTAAAAAGGACCGATGTTGTTTTTGATATGTTTTTGTCGTCCTAAGTTAGTTGGAACTTTCGATAAAAAAAACAATTGTGCAAGTCTTATTTTAAACCACTCTGAGACGCACGTTATCGCGTACGCGGACGGGCGTGCATACGTGCTCGTGTCATGCATGTTCACGCTATTTTTCCCGCCTGTCACGAATTGGATATTTTGACAACGTTTGGTTGTACTCGGACACTATGCACTGTATCGCATATCTTTCGGTTTGCAATTGCGCACTTAATCACCTACAACCAATGTGTTTCTATTTTTCGACTGTTATGCCTACAGTTTTATAGTAAACTGATAATAGATTCGGGACGATTCTATCAAAACTAAGATTGTTTCTTCACAAAGTTAAATTTTCATTATTTTAGAATTTACGTTTTACATGAATATTTAATCAGTGACAATTTTTGACGAGCAATTTAGAGAAATGACATAATGCTATCGTTTTCTGGCTTTATCCTGGTCTAATCTTGCATATTTTGGTCAGTTACTTAGCTTTCGCTATTTCAGTTTAATAAAAATTGGATTAATAATTATAATATATATATATGGAAACATATATTATATACAAACACAAATGAATACAAAAAGTTGCGTTTAGAATATAAAGATAAAGATGTATTCAACACTTTCTGTTGCTTATATTGGTGTATATGTTGTAGTTTGGAATTTTTTTCAGGTCAAATTTTTTTAAACCCAGGTTAAAATTTTCCACCTAGTTCATAATATTTAAACTAGGTAATTTTTTTTTACCTAGGTTATTTATCAACTGTCTAAAAAGGGCTTTTATTTATGGGGTGTAGTTTAAAAAATAGGGGCC
>JAODFW020240934.1:0-12434 GCA_027575235.2 Palythoa mutuki | reverse complement strand
ATCCGGCATTCAGGTCTACTCTCACAAGAAAATAGAAAGATCTAAAGTTAAAAACGGAATTTTTATTGCCGGTTTGAAATACAATTACAACAACTCAGCTGCTTGACAAGGATTAAAAAGTGGTAAAATACAAGACGATGAATCTGACCTCTGAACCTTTGTGGCAGGAGCCCGGTAAAACCCCGGTTTACCGGGGTTTTTGTCGGTGTTTTTACCGAGAAATTCCAGTTCTGATACCGAGAAAGCCCGGTAACTGAATGTGCACGGTTAAGCCCGGTTAACCGAGAAAGGTCGGTTAGTCCGGTATACTGAGCTAGCCCGGTTAACCGAGAAAGGTTGGTTAGCCCGGTATACTGGGTATGTCTGGTATACCCAGCTAGCCCGGTTAACCGAGAAAGGTCGGTTTAGGCTGGTATACTGGGTATGTCTGGTATACCGAGCTAGCCCGGTTAACCGAGAAAGGTCGGTTTAGCACGATATACTGGGTATGTCTGGTATACCGAGCTTGCCCGGTTAACCGTGAAAGGTTGGTTAGCTCTGTATACTGGGCTATCCTGGTATAACGAGATAGCCCGGTTAACCGAGAAAGGTCGGTTTAGCACGGTATACTGGGTATGTCTGGTATACCGCGCTAGCCCGGTTAACCGAGAAAGGTCGGTTTAGCACGGTATACTGGGTATGTCTGGTATACCGAGCTTGCCTGGTTAACCGAGAAAGGTTGGTTAGCTCTGTATACTGGGTTACCCTGGTATAACGATATAGCCCGGTTAAATGAGAAAGCCCAGTAACCTTGATTTAAAATGATATTGTGGACTATCAAGGCACTGGCAGGTAAATGTAGTGTTCCTACATAACTGCTTATTTATTAATTCCTTATTCAATAAAACAATAGACGAAGTGAAGTTTTCAGGTAAACCCTTATACACTTGGAAAGCCCAGTTTAGATACTGGTAAAGCCTGGTTAAGACACCAGGTAAGCCTGCATGGTGTACCAACTTAGAGATTAGACACGGAGGCATATTATTGTCAGCCTGAGTAGGATAATTTGTCTGTGACACAACATTGGTAAAAGGTAATGAATTAATTAGGAAGTTCACTGGAATGAAACTTTGATTAACATAAATTAAAATTATTTAATACATACATGATTCAAATGTCAAATTGCACACATTGTCAGCTTGCTATAGCTGAAAGGATTTGTCAGTGTTACTCAACATTGAGGTCTAACTTCATTTTACATTGTGCCATTAAGATGTAATGAACAAATTATGGAGTTCTTTGGAATAAAATTTTAATTTACTTGTTATTAAATATGATTTCAATTATCATTAGATTGTGAACAATGATTAACCTGGAAAGCCCAGTTAACCAAGAAATAGTGGTAAAAGCTCTTTGATATTGAAAACAATTGATGCTTGAACTCAGGCCTGATAGTCTCACTGCAAAATACAATCAGTCATACTGGCCTGCACCATTATCACTGAGTTAGGACCTGGTCTTTCTCTATTGATTTTGTCAGAAAAACTGATGACATTTATAAAACATTTTTTTTCTGTAGATAAACAAGGATAACTTAACTGAGAATTATAATAATAGACTACAAGTTTCCTTTCCATTGAGCTGAAATGCCTAATTTTACATAGGCTTTGAAAACTCTAGTTTCATGTCTACTGGTATCACATCAGTGTGTCTGTCACTGTAGTCACATTTAGCTGGATAAAGTTTTTTCCTTGTTTTTCTTTTTTTGCTTTAAATATGAAGGTTTTTCATCACTTCCCCCAGCTTGTCACTGATGTCAGCTTTCTTCCTTTCAGGGTACTTTCTTAATTATTTCCCTATTAAAAGTTTAAAAAGAAATGTCAGTTCCTATCAGTGGTTAAAAGTTACCAATTTATTAAACAAATTATTGTTTAACAACAAGTATTGATGGTGGCTACTTTACAAAGAGAGAACTTAGTTGAGGATGAGGACTTGTTATAATATTTTGAAATGTTAAGCAACAAGGACAGATTTAGTAAGACATGAAATAAAACACAAATTTAAGAAAACGGCAGAGAAATACAGATTGAACATCGCAGACTACTTTCTCATCAGTCACTTCAATGAGTGAGACTCTAAATTAAATAACGGTCCTGGCTGCTTAATTGAATAAATCAATGCAACTATTAAAAACAATTCAGTACCTTCTTTCATAAATCTCGCAAATTAATTTTAATGATACAAGCCCATAGTCCATGATATTTGCGAGTTACGGTAAACACAAGTCAAAGTTCAATTATAGTAATCGAGGGAATTTAAATTAATCAGTTCGAAATACAATGCACTTTGAAACTCTTGAATGAAGGATTGCATTATGTATTTCGATTTTTACTTCGTAATGTTTCAGAGTTTTGGTCTTTTTAATTTGGAAAGAGCTTACCTTTGTCCAGTTTGACTTGATCACTTCAAGTGCCAGCCAGCTTCAACCACGGGCGATGCGAAACACGAGATAAGAATTTTTGAAATAAATTCATCCTTAACTCATCTGTTGTCCATCATCTTGATTTAGATAAACAGCTTACTCCATTTTATCCTGAAACTGCCACAAAATTACCCAAAATATTGAGTACAGATCCAGCTATGTCTCTAAGTCCGCCATTTCTTGATTTTCCGTTAGACTCGGCTCCAGCTCCCTCTCAAAATAAAATTTGAAATGGGCCGTTTTCATTGGTTACTTCACGAGCTTGTGCCTGGCTACCAAGTTATGAACTGACGCGCGGCGGTAAAAGCCGAGGAAAAAGCAGAAAAAATAGCTAAAATTTGAACCCCAATAAAACGTAGGATGGAGGCAGATATGGCAATCAAGGCCGAAAAGTCAAAAGCTATGATCTAGGAAATGTGATTCATTTTTGGGACTTGCAATAAACGGATGACTTTGAAATGATATTTTAAAAGATACTTCGGCAAATGTAATGGGATTTTGACAAGTTATAAGTGAAATAACTCTACAACAGTCAAAGAACACATTATACATAACCTGGTCAGGGTATTACCAGGATGTGAGAAATGGGGGGATTGGGGAAGGAAGTAGCTTCTGATGTATGCATGCTGCTATTTATCTTTCTAGTTTTCCTCTAATTTTTATTGACAATATATGTCTTTGCAAAGGGGTTACAGACACCCTGAACCATCCTCCACCTTATAACACAGTTCTAAGTTTGGTTTGCATATGATGTTATCAATTATTTTTTAATTTACAGTGTGTTTAAAATTGTTTGGAATTGCAAAATTGACCAATTGCATTTTGTTCAACATTCAACTAATTAATTATTGGTCAGAACAACCTGGTAATCCAAATCTGACCATTGGAAATGGTCAGTATGACCATTATCTATTGGTTTAATTAACCAATTGCATTTGGTTGAAAATTCAACCAGTTATTTTTTGGTTGAAATGACCAATTCAAATTGGTTGAGACCAATTTAAAATGATCATTTCAACCAGTCATTTTTTACAGTGCACGTGCATCGGCTCTGTACTTTGCCGTCTTGTCAACCTCGAGATCTTCCCATCGGCTCTGACTCGTCGGCAATTTAATGAATCTGTTCGCTAACAACAATCACAATATTTGCTCAACCTCGTCCAATAATTTTTCAATATTCCTCACATGACACAGCAAAACCTAAGAAGTTCTACCCTCACGCAACACGAGTCCACCGTTTTAGCGTTTAACTCTATACTACCGATTACTGCTGTATTTCGCCGAGTCTTGCGTTTCCTAACGTATTTTATCAAAAAAATATAACTGAACTGTGTTTTCCCGTTTATACACACACAAATAAAAGCAGAAGAATCAGGACATTAAATAGAAGTTGTAGCAATTGGTTTGTCAGAAAGTTGATTACCATAATTATGTTTAAGGATTCTTGCAAATGGTTCTTTAGTTCCTAATTAGCGATTGTTTAACGGATCTGCCCAGATCTTGAACTATAGTTTCACATTATTAAGTACCATATAATTCCAACATCGTAATGTTTATGCCTTTTTGTATTGATTTAATAAAAACAGGTTATCGATGTTCAAGTGATCACTTCCGGTGTGATAATGGACAATGTATAAAGAAAACTTTTGTGTGCGATGGAGATCATTTTGGATGTTTGGATGACTCTGACGAAGCAAGATGTAAATGTCTGTCCAACCAGTTTACTTGTTCATCCGGAGAGTGTGTGCCTGTCAGCAATCTTTGTGATGGATCACTGAACTGTAGAGATGGTTCAGACGAAACAAACTGTGGTATGGTTAAAAATAATTGCTAACTAAGATATATATTTTTCTCATTAGATTAAACAAATTCCACTTAGCTGAATTGATTTACGAGCATTTTGCGAGCAGTTGCCTATCTCCGGTTTCTGTTGTGTTAAACGAATTAGAGTCATTGACCCCTCCTGGACAGGACACTAATTCATTGCATAATCTTTTTTTTTTTTCTTTTCAAAAAAATGTATTCCGTCGTATAAATCTGCAGTTTGGCAATTGCTCTAAAATAATCATTCTTGTTGACACAAGTTTCTTTTCTCAGATACTTAAGAATAATCTTTTGAGTCACTGATGGGAGCCGAACCCATGACCCTCTGATACCGCCCAGACGGTCTACCCACTGACCTACAGCAACTCACGTGGGGAACGGGTCACTTATAGATGGAACGTCGGATATATGTTCTTCTAACAGCTAAGTTTGATATCAGTATCCATGCGTTGATAAATAAATAAGAGAAACATCATTCACGACATAGCAGCTAAGTATGATCACATCAACATTGCTGATCTACGAAAACTTGAGAAGATCTCGATTAGGTCTCGCAAAGCCGAGTTGGATTTAAACTTCTTGCGTAAAGGAGAAAAAGCGATCACGAATATAACAATAGAGTCTATGTTCGCGGCACCATCATGTTTGGGGCCCGAGTCAGGATTATCTTTGCCTGGGCAGTATAGGCACCCGCAAGGGCTGAAATGATCTCTTAGAAGGGCAAAAAACATATTTATGCTCAACGACATAACCTTTACTAATATTATCATTACTTCGGAGAGCATTGGGAAAACAAAAGCTAAAAACACGTTTAATTACTAAGCAAGCAATTACTGGAGCATTTGCTAGCTTAGAATTGATCTAGTGAAGCTCGCCTAAAAATAAGAATCTTTTAATTGGAAGTTTCGAAGCTTGTAAAATCATAATAGTTCGATAAAACCTATTTGTAAGTGTTGAAATTAATTGAATTATCATTGTTTTGTTTACTCCATTTTATCTCGTATAAATACGCCAAAAAAGAGATAATAATCTAGACCTTTTTCGAAGCCCTCGATTTTTCACTATAGTACTCTCTTGAAATAAGGTTCTTTGTTTAAAATAAACATTCTTTCGTGCATGTATTTTTTATTACCACATTTGAAACATTCGAAAAACATCAAAGAAACCGATTAAGGTCTATTGGATAAATATATTATAAATCTCTTAAATTACTTAAAAGTTTCTTTTGAGTGGTACCTGAAGACGAAGAAAGTAATTGTGTAAGGAAAGAGATCACGACGAATTGAAATTTAATCTGTTTTCAAGCACTTATTAGGCAGTTCAAGCAACGAGGACTGCGAAGCCGACGGCAAAGAACTGTACTGAATAAAATGACTGCACGTTGGAATACAATACATCGAGCTGAGCACCTGCACGTATTTGTCGCCAGAAAAAGATCGTAAAAAACTCTTTTGGAGTTCTGGGGACAACGAGGACGTGATAACCAAAATGTCGTTCTCCGTATTTGTTTACCTTCACGAGGAAACAGTTGTTAATCTTTTTCTGTTCAGAAAGCTGAAGGCTGAGAAAACAAAATCCTAACAGTAAATGTTTTATGGTAAAACATGCTAAACATGTTTTAGCATGTTTTCCAGTAAAACATTTACCGCTTGGACAGGGCTTAATAACACAACGCAAAAGGAAGTGTGAAGCAAATCAGAAATATATATTTTTCTAAATCGTTGCCGTTGGCGTCAAAATCTTTCGTTACTTGTAATCCATCAGTCGTTCTGGGCAATTTGATAATTGATAATCTTTAATAGTAACTCATTTAAAAGGCTTTTCAGGTATTATTTACACAGGTTAAAAAACAACTAACTACTACTAATTACAACTGATAATGAATGAATTACTACTTTATATGTACATTACAAGACTCATCTAAATAACTATATTGCAGTGACATTACTACCAAGGGGACTGTCACTAAGTTTTTTCTTAAATGATACAACGGAGGGAGAGGACTTCAGCGAATTATCTAGATCATTCCAGATCTTAACCGATCTGTAAGCAAACGATTGCTGTCCTGAGGCAGTCCTAAACAAAGGAATGGCGAGGTCATTTCTATTACGCGTATGTCTAGAGTGAATAGCAGATCTCTGTTTTAAGTTAGAGCTTAGATACTTGCAAAAGATAGATAGAAAAGGTTTCTAAAGCGACTTAAAAATCAATCTCGGTTTGAAAAATCTGAACAATAATATGTAACAAATAGACATTAAAAAAGCAATCTTTTACAAACCTTCGGGATCAGGTATTGAATCATTATACGCTTTCTTCAACTCAACCATGATCTCCTTCAGAGTTAACTCTTTGGGTTGATTCTCAACTCTCAGAGCCTGCTGGCCGGTCACTGCTACGTGGAGGATACCCGAGTTGGGAGCGATTCCTGGCATCTATGAAACAGCAGAGATATTAAATAAGGTACAATATACAGAATACTTCAGGGACGGCACACACTTAGCATAAGGCATTTTCCGGTGCACAAATTGGTGATGTTCAATTTCTAATACAAATGAAAAAGGAACAGTGCAAAAATGCCGCCACAATTCAAGTGCCCTCGCAGTGAAGTAATTTATTTATTTATTTATACATTACCAAGATTATCTAGTCACATCTTTAATTTCTTTTCCGTTACTTTTCATCGGAAATATGTGCTACAAGAATCTAAATCTTAATCTAAAGCTTTAAAAATTCCAATTTTAGAATTGTGCTAAAGAGTAAAGAAGCAATATTACAGCAAAACTCCTTAAAATTGAAAATATCATTCTAGCATAAAAATGAACTCCACTGAAAATCTCAAAAGTGTCCATATGAAGAATTCTTTTTTTCGATTTGGATATCTCTAGAATTCGTAGACAAGTATTCTAAAAAAATTTCGATTATGCCACATTTTCGCCAGCAAATCGAGCTTTGAGGTTCCCGCGCTGGCCACGCCCAACGAAGATGACTGGGAGTTGCTAAGCCGCCTGGGTACAGAAAAGGCCATGACGTCACTTCAGGAATCTCGTACTCTTCCCGCCAGCTGTTTCAGTGTTTTATTGTATTTCCATACAAACCCAGTCATTTTTTGTCTTAACCAAATCGAAAAATGATCGGGTTTGTATGGAAATACATTAAAACACTGAAACGAAAAATTGAAAATTCCTGAAATGACGTCACAGTCTGTTACTCTTTTCTAGACCCAGACTTAGCAACTTCCGGTATCCTCGCTGGGTGTGGCCGGCGCGGGAACTTTAAAGCTTGATTTTGTGGCAAAAGTGTGACATAATCAGAATCAGTTTTCTTTTTTTTCAGAATACTTGTCATTATAGAGATATCAAAATCGAAAAATATAGTTTTTTTTTTGCCATATGGACACTTTAAATAATTAAACGTAAAGTTAGTAAAATTCAAATCACTGTGGTGAGCTGTTATCATGGCCGGTTGGCTCAAGAACTTTCTTGATGCATTTTCAGCTAAGTGTTGTAGAATAATCTTTCGACTTTTTAAAAAGATCTTTTGTAACAGCATTGGTGTAATATTTTATATTTTCAGCCGTCTTTGTAATCTATTCTGACAAAGAAAGTAAAGAAAAACCAACGCTAACAATGAATCATGAATCACATGTGTGTCAAAGCTGCCCACGCAAAAACACGATACGTTTTGACAGGTGCTTCATGATTGAATGAAACTTTTTCACACACATTCATGGCCAGAAAAAGTGACGAAGTGGATTTTCACAACGTAAAAGTCAAACTAAAACATCAGTATGTATGAAGTAAATTCCAACAGCCTATTTCCGAAAGGCACTCCCTTGCTCACAAACACTGCTCTAGTTAATTTATTTTTCCTAAAAATCATTTAATTTAATAAATCAAAAATTTCTTATAATCAAGACAGTATGATCAATAAACGAAGGACCAAGCAGATTACATTTTATTGTTTTAGATATATATGAAAATGACCATTCAATGTTCGTGATTCGTGAGTAGGAACTTCTCTCAGTTTTTATAGTCTAAGAACTAAAAACCACAATTTAATAATTAGCAAGCGTTGGGCCATGTTTTTATTCACCATGTAAACCAGTGTAGTAAAAACTAAATTTAGTCTCATTATGAACACTGTCTTTATATTTTTTCTAAAAACGTATTGTCCTACGGTTTCATCATGAATTGGTGCCAAAAATATATATAAAGCAGAAATAAAAACAAAGACTTCGATGGAGACATACAATTTCTGTTGGCATTCAATCGCCAAAAGTTGTTAGTAGCCCTAGGGTTGGTCTTTGCATGCACGTTCTCCATGATACGCCGAGAGAAGTGCTTGATTCTTGAAACAAAATGGTTTGAAACTCATCCTAAAGTCTAAAACAGTACTCAATTTTAAAACGACGCAATCAAACGAGCAACTTATTCGGTAGACATCTCGTGACCACCGTCTGCTAATTCCGCGAGCAGTCGGGACAAAATCGTAGTTCGTTCGTAGTTTCATTGTTACACTCACTCTTTCATTCAACACGATTGCATAATGGCTTGGCCTCCATAGAAGGCAGTAGCCACAAAGGCACTAAATCGACGTTTTTGTCGCCTATTTATACGTTTTACTTTAAAACAAAAATCGATTAGCAAGAAATTTGATCAATACAGTGGCACTTATTTACCTCAACATTCATCCAAACTGGAAAGTATCCTCGGTTCTTGTGCGCATAGAGAATCCACGTATTATCATCCCAAAACTTTTTAGGAAACTTGATGAATATCTTTGTATAATGACACATCGGCATCTTGTAGATGGCCTCAAGTTTCCACTTTGGTAGCTTGGGAACAAATTTCACGGCATCGCTGGCAAGTACACCGTGACTAAACGTAACAAGGACGAAGTCGGCGACGTAGATGTCACCTGATTTGGTCTTTACATGCACCTCTTTGTTTTTCTGAGTCACCTCAGTCACTACTGTAAAAGAAAGATAAAACTCAGTTTTAGGCCCAAAGTTCAATATTTAGTCAGAATATATATTCCTTGTATGGTGACTCCGCTCCAGTCCCGCAAGCGACATCTTACAAACGTTTTCGAAGAACCATTTTAGAATCCCAGTTAGATTTTTAGTTTAAACGTCCTGAGAATTTGGGGAAGTTGTTATGGAGATGGCATGTTCCTGTGACTCGACATCACACTGATAAGGAATAACACAAACTACTTCACCTTTTCAGAAAATGAGCTCGATATCAAAATGTTCCTGCTTTTGAGATGTTTCTTATGAAGTTCAACTTCAGGAGGATGCATGGACTTGGTTGTTCATTTTCACAGTCTAGTCAAGTTCACCGAATCCCGTGAAGCTAGGAGAGCACGAGAGAAGCGTACTGAAGTGAGTCCCGCTTCTAGGGTTTTCTCTCAACTTTACAAATACATCCATAGCATCATATATACACACGCTAAAAAGAAAATTAACATATTTCAAAATGCCGTGTGGTGCTTAGCTGCTCACTGTACAGATAAGAAAGAAAATATATTCTAGCAATCACACATTCAAACAAAAATATATTCTAGCAATCACATGCAAAGATACGTACACACTCAATCATTCATACGTACGTATCTATAAGTCCATCCCCCTTAATTTTAGGCTACTCGACGATTGAGTCTGACAAAAGTTTGTATATAAAAATAAAATATCTCATGTTCATGCATTTTTCCTACCCAATGTTCCTTTCGGTCACAGTGTTAACTGTTACAGGTGCTAACCTTGTAACAGATAACTTTATATATAAATAACCTTTTTTTAACTGAATCCTATCCGTGAAATTATTTGCGATGTAACGCCACATGTATCCATAGCCTCGTGGATCGTGGACGAAGAAATCTTTCCCAGCTTCTGCAAAACCAAACGTAGAACTTTCTTCCGGTGGATCTCCAAATTCAAAGTCCATGTTGAAGTACTCTAGAACTTGTTCATACAGCGTTTGGGGGTTCCATCCACTCATTTGCAAGCCAACTCGGAGGCTCAAATCAGTCAGACTTTGGCTTTTTCTTGTTTCCTGTATTTCAACGATTTTCTTTTCTGCAACGTGCAGTTTATGGAGAAGTTTTGTGACGTTTCGAGTCAGCGTTCCATTTTCGCCTCTAAAGCAATATGAGCAAAAAGAATGGTGAATTTAAGTATTACATTAGCAACGGGAAAATTCTGGTGAAAGCGTTTTTCTGCAAGGAAGAAAGAGGAATATAAAAGAGAATTACCGGTTTCTAGAACCTTCTTTACCTGATTACAAAGTCTTTATAAGATGTAAAGTTTCCTCTTAGCTGATGTTTTTTTGCCAAATCCCAGAGAACGTTTTCTTCCTCTGTATGATGGACCCAATTCGCCCCTTCCTCTATCTGGGTATTAGCAAAAGATACATTTCTGTACCTTCCGCCCACATAATCCTGTGCTTCGAGGATGAGAAAATCTTTAGGTTCAACTCCTTTTTCCTTCAACGTTTTGGCTGCCATTATTCCGGCTACACCACCGCCAAGAATCAGAACTTTGACTTTCTCTTCTTTGATTTTAGGCATAGCTTCAACAACGTTGAAACTCGGTAAAATTAGAAAAATACCCAACAGAAAGAACGGTTGCAGCTTCATTTTGGTGGACAACCTAACAAAATAACAAACCTTTTACCTTCTAGTTGCAAAATTATCTCAAGTGTAAACGTTCTGCTTCCCAGTCCCACAGTTCCATAATATGTTCCTACGCGTGTTAACTCCAATAAGTTCCCCCTATCTAATATCCCCTCATCTTTAATTAGCCCCGCCTGTTTCCTCCCTTGAAAACTTTAAAGATTATCAAAAGTCAGAAGATGATGTTAGAAATAAATTTTTATCCTTGTTCTCAACACTTTTCTTTTTCCCATTTCTTGTCCAGTTCTGACTTAATAACTTTAATAATTGCTTGCACATAGGTCTATTGTTCGTTCCTAATGCTTCGCCAAATAACCCTTTCAGCCCCAAGTAATTTATCAACATCTAATGTCTCCTTACTGTATCATAGAATGGAAACCATAGACGTGATAATGAGAAGTAAAAATTTGATCAACTGGCATAAGCTGTGGAATTTGAAAAGCGAAATTATTGGACGCGGGAGTATGGAGCTCGGTTGGGAGAGTTTGCCAAGACGTCATCGTATGCCGTGTTTGGGTCATGGCGATGTTATAACAAACAGAGACATTTTCACAAATTTACAGCTGTTCCTAACAGTATACTTGTTGTTGTGTAACGGGCTCAGGATAGAAGCTAGATCTTTAGAAACTCGGTCGGTAGGACAGTTAATAGAGCTGGTGATGTGTCTTAGCAGGAACTCCGGTTTGTGTATTTTTGATTGGCAGCCATATAGAAGGTAGCTAGAGTGGCGTCAGTGCTTCAGAGAGCAACGGAACCTATTTGTAAAAATTGTATATTATATTGCACAAGTATTCAAAGCTAAACAATGTGCGGTCTCTTTTCATATTATATTTTCTGTCAAAGCAAGATCACTATTCTTCCTTGACGATAATCATTTCTAGTTTCAAAGAATATCGATCATGCATTACATTTTGTCTAAATAACGCGTTCAAAACACTTAAAAGAACTGAAAGAAGCTAATTAAGATGAAACTGTTCTCATATACTCTTCCATCTAAAACAAATTAGTTTTGAAAGTAGGACAAACCTATCTCAGAACATTACAAAATGCTCTGAAATATTAAAAAAATTATACAATAAAACATAGCAAAATTAAAAATACAAAAACATATTCCTGGAATATACTAACATTTCATAAAACAATAGAACTTCCCAGGGCTCAGCCTAGTGGGCTGTCCAGCTGTCTGTCAAACTGAAACGGCTTGATGACTTCAATGCTTCGACAACCACGTTCAAAACTAATTCCGATTTTACATCATTTTTAAAAGCAGGCTGTTGGTGCACATTTTGTAGTGCCTCATTTAATTGCACGAAAACAGATAATTTTTTTTCCTGAGGACTTTGTAGGATCTATAAGTAAACGAATAAAACTGTTTATGGTTTATATATGATATTATATTAAAAAAGGTAAACTGTTAAAACTTTTAAAAAGTCACTAAACGTTTTCGATCAAACGATCATCTTCAGAGTGATAAAAA
>JAODFW020239903.1:0-12437 GCA_027575235.2 Palythoa mutuki | reverse complement strand
GGAGAAGTTAGATGTTGATAACCACTCTTTACCACGGTTTTTCATTGTAACTCAACCTTTTGACTTATTTTTCGATTAAAATATTGGTTTTGAGTTTATCCTTGTTCGCAGTTCATTCCATTATTATTGAAGTCCCGACAGCTTTGCTTTCATTGGCTGAATTTACATTGCGCTAAGAGTGGCTGTTTTCCATTGCTCGGTTTACACGTTTCCGGGTGATAATATTTGTTTACTTTAATTTTGCCATTCTCACACTTGTACATAACAAATTCGTCATGATCACAACAGTAGTTCTCTGGAATAACGCATTTCCCCGGGGGCCGTGTCTTTCCCCTGCACGATTCATTATACTCCTTGGAGGATAGCGTTTTCTTCTCAACGCAGATAAATTTCACCAGATAATCGTTGTCACAGAACTGCGTGTCGGGAATTTCACACTGGCTCGCGATCAAGGAGTTGATGGGCAGGTTTACAGACGCTCCAAACACGAGAGGGAACAACGCCAATAGAGCAATGAGCAACTTCATTCTTCCTTTCCTGCCAAGAAAATCAAGAACGTTTTTAATGAATCATCCTAAACCTGGTTAAATATCGTATATTTACTCGAAAATTTATTTTTCGGACTTT
This sequence comes from Palythoa mutuki, assembly GCA_027575235.2. Classification (NCBI taxonomy): domain Eukaryota; kingdom Metazoa; phylum Cnidaria; class Anthozoa; order Zoantharia; family Sphenopidae; genus Palythoa; species Palythoa mutuki. The sequence goes on along the minus strand of JAODFW020239903.1, from coordinate 11,810 downwards.
TTGGTGCGGCGGTTATTCGAGGACGACACTTCCTCGGGGGCGGCGCTTATTTGAAAAACAAGTTTTTAAAGAGAACATGAGGTGACACCTCAGTTTTTTCAATGACCACTTTTTGTACAAATCTACATTTTGTTTTGTAACTCAATTGAAGTAGCAAACGGCAACATGCATGTTTTGAAATGTCAACTAAAATTGGCCAAACTAGTCTATAAAATGAGACTTGAATATACGCATCTTGAACTAAAAAATGATATTAAACATTGTAACAAATCACCACGTTTAAGTTAAAATGAATCGCTTTGTTTGTTCTTTTTCACCTTTGCCATCAATCATCTGACTGTTTCAAATAAGCATCGCATCGGCCATAGAGGTGCGGCGCTTATTCGAGCGCGGCGCTTATTCGAGGGCGGCGCTTATTCGAGGGAGGCGCTTATTCTAGGGCGGCGCTTATTCGAGTGCAGCGCTTATTCGGGGACGGCGCTTATTCGGGGACGGCGCTTATTTGAGGACGGCGCTTATTCGGGGACGGCGCTTATTCGGGGACGGCGCTTATTCGGGGACGGCGCTTATTCGGGGACGACGCTTATTTGACGACGGCGCTTATTCGGGGACGGCGCTTATTCGGGGAGGCGCTTATTCGAGGGCGGCGCTTATTTGAGGGCGGCGCTTATTCGGGGACGGCGCTTATTCGAGGGCGGCGCTTATTCGAGGGCGGCGTTTATTCGAGGACGGCGCTTATTCGGGGACGGCGCTTATTCGAGGGCGGCGCTTATTCGAGGGCGGCGCTTATTCGGGGACGGCACTTGATTCGAGTAAATACGATATAAGTGGAACTGTGTTAAGTGCAAGCTTAAGAAATACAAGCAATAACAAAAAACTGATACGCGGCAGGCAGGTCGGACCGTGCGCAGGATTTTTTGTAAGAGCTGCGAGCGAAAGCCGAAAACACAAGCATTGCATGGAGCTTTGAGGTATGCTCCCTGGGAAATTTAAAAACTCAGATCGTCTGAAAACACATTGCCTACGTTTTAATCACAATTAGTAAAAAATAAGTGAGCTGTAGGCCTGTTATGATTTTCATTGCAAACAATACAATGTGCTATCTCTAGTTGTCTGGTATTTTATCTCAGGTTTTAACTTTCACTTAGGAGTTCAAGTTTTTATGAAAAATAAAAACAAAAAAGTTCGCTCAGTCTTGTGTGTTTGGAGGGGGGAGGGGTGCGTACATACCCAATGTACCCCCTCTGCGTAGGTTTTGACAGATTGTGCTCGCAAAACTAGCATATTATGCTCACTAGCAGTGCTCGTTTTTTCCAAATTATGCCACAAAATATACAAGTTGTTAGCAAAAAATCCAGATATTCTTTTTCTATTTTTTACTTTTTATTTGGTGAAAATACCTCAAACAAACATGTAGATGCAATACAATGAAGCTTTGCAGTAGAATATTAACTAGTGCAAATATTAAGTTTATTTATCATCTCGTTGGTAATTCGCACTTATTCCTGCTTTGCAAAAACTATATATGACAGAACTACGTGAACACACAATTGAAGTGTCAATAAAAGGGAAAAATGCAACATTTATGAGAACAAAACAATTTAACGACAACTGTTTTGTCAAACTTAAGTGCCTAGAGAATGCGAAACACTGTTTTGTTTCAGACATGTACATACTGCTTGTTCTGCAAAACCGTTTACCAAAGCAATAAAGTCAATTCTTGTATAGCAATAGTACTAATAGCGCTTTATCTATGTTTTCATTGGATTTTGTGCTGCATCATGACACTATATAGCTTGCAGATAATCAGCTAAAGGGTGATCTTTTTGATTGCTAAACGATACAGTGCTGGCAGAGAGAATGCTCGCTCTGCGTAGAATGCGTCAAAACATCAGAAATCTCTGCTTTGTGATCGATTAAATATCAATTTTGTGCTGTAAAACAAGTCAAAACTGCAAATTGTGCTAGCAGTGCTTTTTTCAGAAAATCGTTAGAATTATGTTTTAATGACGAGTTATTTCAAAAATTATGCTAGCACAATCTATCAAAGCCTACGTCTGTGTATGGGCGCCGGTGCGCGGGTTATATACTCATACTCGACATATTCCTCGCACGACTTTTGGTGTTTCTTTTCTCAGTATACTTCAATCAATCAATCAATCAATATCCTTTATTTGCAATCCATTACAGTATACGTATACGTATACGTACTTCTATTCAATCTTAAGTGTTTTTCCTTGCGCTTTTGTTTGTGATTTTAATTGTGCTTGTGCGTATATGATGTATTGTTTGGTCTTAGATCTGACCACTAATTCATATACACTCAATTCTTTTTTAAAAATAACTGGTCAGTATAACAAGATTCTGAGTAACAATTTTGCTCCTTGTAAGTTTGCATGTTTATATATAAGAAAAAATACACGTAACGCGCTAACAAAAGTTGAATAATTTTCTTGAAAATTGGGTCAAAAAGAAAAGTATTCGTAACAAAGTATATTTGATTTTCTAAAAGTACAAAACCTGGAACAGATAATAACAGTTTGTTGTATAAAAAAATAATGCCCCCTGGGACAACTTTTAATTCCGAATAAAGGTGTAATATTAATAACTGGCTAGTTTCAATATAATTCACCTGCGTGGTTTCTTAAAAAGTATCTTTCATAATCGATACTTTATCAAACCAACTCTCCTACAAAGCTTAATTACAAAATTTGTAAATTAAAATTACAAAAGATAATATACATTAAAGAGAGCTCGGAGAGCGCAAATAAGATGTGTTCAAAGTTAATTGTTACTCGATTTTTGCATTTGAGATTTCCACACCGCTAATGAGTAAACAGCAGCTGTATTGCAAGTTTTTGAAATAAAAAGTAAAAAAAAACCCTTACTGTTAGCTATAAGAAGTGCGTCTTGCTCATCAAAGCTTGTCTCCTTACTGATACATTTTTGTCCATAATTATTTCAACAGTTTAAAAAAGAACTAGTCATACGAGTCTTTAATCTCTTCAGTCCCAAAAAACTAAAAATGCATATGTTGATATTTGAAAAAAATCATCATTTGTATTTATAGTCTTCCTACGTGCATGGGTGATTCGAAAGAGCTGAACTGCGATGCATGGGATGTGGCAAGACTGAGCATTTTTATTACTTTGCCTTTCACGATTAAATAAAATAATGTTTTAACATTTGTTAGCAAGATCTTCGGCTAAAATTGCAGTGAAAATAGTTTTTAAGTCATTATATAGAGCATTCTATAAGCAACAAAAGTCTTAGTTCATTCCATCAAACCAGCATTGTTTCTTTATCTACATTTTTTCGTTATTAACTCAGCGAGAAATCTCCCGAGTCACTGATAATGTTAACCAGCCGAGCCGGCGACTAAGGCAACAGCTCCTTAATAGAAAACCTTGTTTATCATCGCCTTGATCAACTTTTGTTGATGGGATGCACAAAATCTCGGTAAGTAAATCTCAGAAATTTCGATTTGGGAGTTGACACATTTTAATACCAAAAGAAAATCCCCTTGACAGCGCCAGCTCTCATCGTGTTGTGTACATCCCTTCTTTTGTGGATTCTCACTCAGTGTGTTGACCACCTCTCTGAATTCAGTTCCTCCGAGAACTAGTGAAATCACGGTTAACAAAAATCCCAGAACTTTGGTCATCTTTTTCTAAGATAAAACAAGAAACATTAGGTAATACTGGGTCTTTCTTACAATGCGCTTCTGTGGAAACTCGACACTGACTAAGCACAAAACACTCATTATTCTGTACCAAAATTTCAAAAACTACTTACCGTAAACTATCCCAGGATGTTGATGTTACCACAGAAGCACGTGGGAGGCATTTTTTTCTGAAATCTCAAACTTCAACGTTTTTAAGCAAAATTTTTATAATCATAACGCCATCCTCACTTATTCTTAATATGTTTACAGTCGTTTTCGACCAAAAATATAGGGTCAGTCGACGGTCGGGTAAAAAAGAATTTTAAAATTGGCTATTTAGTCTTTTGCTTGCAAAATATCTACGATATGTCGCTTTACTTTAACGTATAGTGTTTTTCTTTAATTATTGTAAATTTATTGCTTTGTAGCGTAAATGCTGAGTTGAAACACAAAACAACTTGTCCGCACTCATCAGTATCCGGACCGCTTGGGTTCGGTTGCTCCACTGGTACCCGTGGAATGGAAATTGAAATGAATTATGCATAGTGTTGTTCAGTAATAAATTTTATTAAATCCTGTTCAAAAATACTTTTACTGTGAAAAAACATAGTATTGAAATTTTTGAGCCTTGCTTTGTATCAGCATGTTATTTACTTAATTAACTGTCTTTGGTTTTTTTATCTCAAAAATTTTGGATCTGTCGAACGACGTAAACACAAAAAAGGGTGGAGATGCGTATTTGGTCAGCCATAGTATATATAAACGCAGAAGATTATCTGTAGCTTTTCTGTTTTGACTGCTTCAGTAGTTTCATACACATTGTTCAAAAAGGTTGGCTTGAATGACTATCATCCGGAGTACCCAATGTAGTAGTTGAACCGGTAAAAGCTTTCACTACAGAGCAAATGTCGTCTTGCCATGTTACTTAATTTTAAGACGTGGCGTAAAAATTACGATAAGTGTGTTCTAAGTTCTAACGCAAGGTTTTAAAAAAATCTTATTCAATTTAAGAAGTAGTGATAACATTAAATTGTTATTAACAATAACGCTCTAAAGCGTAATTATTTTTGTAATTTTTATTTCTATTTTCACCTGAAACTTTATCCTTTTTCATTTAACATTTTAAAGACATACTATCTTCTCGAGATACACGCATTTTCATGATATTTAAAATTCTATTCAAATTTACAACTTTCTGTTTATTACTGTTTGATTACTATTTTACTACCGTTGAAGAATTTAGATTCGGTGTTATATTTATTTGAACCTGTGTCTACCAGCACGGATACGTTATTTTATTATATGATTCCAGTATTTTACCGGAAACTAAAACACTTGTATTTTTCCTATTTCATGTTGAGTAAATGTGAAAACACAGGTGTCGGATGTGCGCGCGTCCTCCTTTTTTCCCGCCTTTTGATTTCTACTTCTTGTTGCTTGCTTTCAAAAATATGGCGGCTTCTTGACTTTTATACGAGATTTCACATGCACGATGATATAGTAAGGTTTTCAGGAGAAAACGAAAATGAAAACATAGCAAAGAAAACCGATTATGATCTTCGACTCTTCAGAAAATATCGTTGTAAATCTTACGGCGTGACAGGTTTTAAAGAATTTTCTATTTTTGTTAATGATTAATTTCTGGTTCATATAAAAGAACCATGTGTCCTTTGTATACGAGTAGATAACACGGATTTTAGAGCGACTGGGTTACTTTTCGTGAAAACCATTAAAAATTATATAAATACCTATTTTGTTTTCTCATTGTTAGTAATTGAGATATTAACATTTTTCTTTCTTTCAGTTATACTAAGTTTTTCCAATTGAGTAATTATTGATATTGATTGTTGATGGACTGTGTTTTCTTATGTCATATTACAAGACAACTAAAGAGATCTGAATTTAATTCTTTCGATCTTTGAAAACTAATTTAAAAATTTGGACGTGAACAAAAATTAAGTCCGGAAGTTGAAAGAGAGAAAGCAATCTTTATGTATCGTTTTTTTTAGGCAAGTAAGGTTTTAGCACTGCAATCAGAGAGCAAAGCCATCGTTGCCTGCTAAACACAATTTCAGAAAAATTAAGAGCATCTCAACCATTCATTTAAAATACTCAGAAGTTTTCAAGTTTTTCAAGTTTTTAGGACTGAATCGTTTAAAACTTAACCGAAAAGGAGAAAAGGATTAATACTCATAATAGTTTGAGGATTCGTGACAGATGCATGTAATTGACTGCCAATGAACAGATGCAAAATTTTGCAAAGTTTCGGCACGTTTGTGTGTTCAGGTGAACAAATAGAGGAACTAGTTTTTGTTGTTCTCTTTTTTCTCATTTTTTTTCTTAAACTTTTCAATTTTATTTTTTCTTTTTTTAGTTCTTGTTACGACTTTGTTCCTTTTGTTATACTTTATTTCATTTTTGTTTGAGCTATCGTAGCACTTCAATTTATAGGTCTCCGGGGTACGAAATTAGAATTTTTTCTAACAGGCCCAGCTAAATGGAGTGATTTAACAAGCCGAGGATAGTTTAGAAGGTCCAGAATAATATTTACTGGCTCAAATCATAAAGCGAAATATTTAATAACTTTTTGCATAGACATGTAAGGTGCATCTAGGACTGGTATCGTCGGTTGTTCATGATGATTTTTGAGCTATAATGATTCTCTAATAGTAGTACTGATAAGGGTTTTGTAAAAATAAAATAAGATAAAACATTTCTTTAAGTTCAAGATTTTCCACAAATGCACTGAAACTTATCCGCCTCTATCGGTTGGTTATTTGTGACATTTTTAAACAATTTTACAGGCCCATGCAGCCGGCTTTGACCGGTTTTCATAATATTAATAATCATAATTTATTCATATAGCGCCTTTTAACATATGAATGATCAAAAATCAAAAGCGCTTTCCATTATATCCATTGAAAAAACAACATGAAAATGATAGTTTATGACTTTGCACTCCTGGTTTATCAGTTCAATATTTTTTAGATTATATTGGCTTTAAGTATTAGGTCTCCTTATAAAGATCTTACAGAAAATACCAATAAAAAGCAAAGCTAATTATCCACTTATTTCATTTAAGAATAAAAAGAAAAAAAATACTGATTTTGCGCGCTTTATAATATAATTCGAACTTAAAGTTAAACCCGGCAAATAAAAAGCATTGTCAGTATGCGAGTTGTACCTCAACACCAAAGTCAGATTTTTTCCAAAGTTAGATATTTTTTATGTTTGCAAAACCAAAAAGCGAAAAGAAACATTGAGTAAAACAGAACAGAAGTGTACAGAAAATTATTTCAGAAAAGTAAGTAGAAAAGAAAAACTGAGAGAATTAATGTGGAACACTCACTTTTCTTGGTGATTGCCTTAAACTCAGTGGACCGCCTTTGGTTCTCCCTGCCTGTATGTCAGTCTTCTCTGAATTTGGCTAAACTGTGTTTAATTGCAGGGGATATAGAAAGTTCTGTAATTAAAGGTTCTTTTTCCTGCGGAAGTGTCATCAGCTTATGTCACCATAATTCTCGAACAAAATACAAACACAGCATCGTAGCTGTCATCTTCTGGAATATTAAAGTAAACTTGTAATTATTTCGTGCTTAATTGCCTATGCATTTCTATTTCTATTTCTATTCTAAGATCTAAAGCACGGATTTCTCGCTCCATGAAAATTCACAACATTTCAGTAAAAGAATCCTATATCCAATAATTTTATTCATTTGTAAATAAAAAGTTTTAAACAAAAACGTTACAGCGTTTAGCGGTAACATTAAACAAACTTGAGCAAAATAAACCTTGATTTTATTTCGTCTTAGCTTCCATAATCAAATACTTGAAGGAAGAAAAGAATTAGCCGGATAGTAAACACGTAAATTTCAAATTTCAATTGATTTAACCAGTTTTTTCAAAACAAACAGATACAAAAAAGAAATCATGTGATTATATCTTTTTAAAATCCTGATATGCCATATTATACCAATAATTGGTCGGACACAACTTTTCAAGCGATACAAAATCAGGAAATAAGTGGTGGTAAATTGATTTTAAAGTTAACACTGAAGAATAGTTGAATACGAAGAAACATAAAAAACAATTACCCTCAGAAACATAAATTACTGGTTTGTTATAAGTCTAAAAAAACCGCAAAGTAAAAGAAAAGCATTTTTTTTCCAAATTCGGCCATAACTAATTTTCACTTTTATAAAACTAAAGTTTAATTAAATTTGATTTAGAGTTTGCGCTCAATGACAATGTAATATTGAAAAGAAGCAACAAATTTACTAGAGTAATTTCGCACTTCTTTAAGTATTCGCCTGGCAAGAATCAAACGAATTGATAATTACATCCGTCCTGTTCTATTCTTGCTGTCAAAAGTACACTAATTAAATTTCTTTTTTCTGTGTTTGCCGAGGCACACACTTTCTAAAAATCAATTGATGTTTGAAAATGGGTTCCATAAACGGAATAAAAGAGTTACAAAAGACAAACTATGACTGATATACTTGAAAAGATTCTAAAATCCAGTAAATGATTACAATTGTTATCTTTAATTTACGATTTATCATCGAGAGCTGCGGTTAAAACCTTATGTGGCTTTTAGTTTTAACAAGTCAAGACAGAAACTGCTAGTTAATTATTCGTTGCCTTTCGCAAGTGCGCATGCTCGCAAAAATATTAAGAAACCAAAGTGGCTGGCTTGTTAGGCTAAATCCATTTATGAGCCCAAGGGGCCCATTGGAGCCGGTGCTTATCTCCGGTTTCCATAGTTATTGACTCCCAATGCATGGAAGGAACTTTAATCCGTGGCAGGCTCGCTCCCAGCAGAAGCTGGTACTCATTTTACCGACCTCAGGAGAATGAAAAGCTGAAACTGAACTTTGGCGAAAAAGTAAATCAAACAAATATTCAACACTCCGCGGAGCCGGGATTTGAATGTGGGACCTTGTGGTTAGAAGGCAGAGATCTTACCACTGCGCCAACCACGTCGCCTCATACATGCATGTAAACTATTTTTAGCTTCCAATTTCAAAATTTTGTTCCGGTTTATATATTGTTGAGCTCTTACTCCTAAATGCTTCATGCCATCATACATTTAGTGGTCTGGAGGGCAATAACATGCACTAAACGCAGGATGCAAGTTGCAGTGTTGTTTCAATTTTCTTTTAATAATCTGATTCAAGTACAAAACTTGAGAAATCCTTCACAAGCTAACTAACACCAAAAACTAAGCTACATTGCTAAGATAAAATACATGGGTCACCCATACAGAATTCGTTCTACAAGGTCAGTTGAGTTAATTGTATCTGTCCTATTCTTACCACAGTGAGGCTAACGATTGTATACATACACAAGAAACATTGATCCTAACTTTTGAATCATTGGTTGAACCGAATAATACTCTTTTTCACTAAGTTCATGCATTTTTTTAAGTCCCCAAATAGAGTGTCCGGAGACTGAACCTACGGTTGAACATCTTTTTGTTCGTCTTAAAAAGTATTTTCAAAATGCCAATTTTATTGTTTCAACTAATTTAAAAACTGACAGTAATTAATTTTCAACTTTGCTTCTTTGAATTGTTTTTTTTAAAACTCGGCAAAGAATTAATGCAATGAAGCAATGAATGCTATGGCGGTTTACAGTCTTATTCCAAATTGTTTAATTTATTTCTAATTTCCGGTTTCCAGCTTCCCAGATCTATAACATTACACACTACGAGTATTTCGTTCTTGTCTATTTCATCGTCATCTATAAGTGTACCGATGATTTTTCATTTCTTATCACTTAAGTTTGCAAGAAAGCTGGTCAAACTAACCCTGATAGTACAATACAATAGAAGGCCGGAATGTGAGTCATATGACACGGCTTTTCAACCAATGAACGCAAAGACGTGCATGTACGTAAAGGTACTACATGTATAGTTAACAACAATTGCTATAATTGTTTACTTTAATTTTTAATAAAACGAAAACTGCTGCTACTGTTACTGCGAGGAACACATGTCGTCCGCAATTTATTTCGGGGTTTTGTATCTCCTAAATATTGTTTGAAACAAATAAATTTTGTTCCTAAGTATAAACCTTGACTTGCTGTAAAGCGTGCTTTATTATATACGAGTAGTAATTAACAGCGCCCTTAAAATTTCCTTGTACTTACGCCATAATTCCATCCCGTACTGTGTTGGTACCACTCATTTCTGTAAACCAATTAAGTGCAACTTGCTAATCTCAGTTCAATATAATGTTGTGTTATAACAGCACAGACTTCCGGTTCTTAACTCATTATGCTTTATTACCTAGAAACCAAATTATTTCACTGAAAAAAAAATGAGCAAACTTTCAAATAAGACGTATTACAAGATAAAGCGCATGTATAGTCTTATAAACTTAAGGCTCCGTCCACATGTATCCGGATATATTTTAATCTGTAACTTTTTCATTGCAGATTTAAAAATTTTGACGTCCGCATGTAGCGTATTCAAGTTTTTTACTGCATCCGGACTGACTCTAGTATGCAGGGCTCCTCCGTGAGTATTGTCTTCAGAGCATGCGCCGTCAAGCGGGCATACTAAAATATCTGCACGGTAAAGACTGGATCCAATTTTGCTATGTCATCGAATTAAAAATATCCGGATTCTTAGCGTACTCAAACATTTCCATGCACTTTCAAAATGTCTCGGATGCCTATGATGGATTCCCAGGATACGTTTGGACGGAAGCCGAATCCGCACACAAAAAGTTGCGGATTAAAAAATTTCCGAGTACATGTGGTCATGGAAGAGGCCTAAAATGCTAAGCTGTTCTTAACCTATCCTGCATTGCCGCTTCTAACTTGTAACATGTAATATCTAATCTAGTTCAATACCACTAATACTGAGGGGATTATTATCATCATCATTAATGCTATCATTGCGAACATCATCCTGCTCTTCCTTGTCATCATCATCATCGTCATCGTCAACATGATTATCAATGTTCTTTGAAAAATCTTCCAAATGACTGGCACGCTTCAGTTTTTCTTGCACTGCTTTGGAAGGATATCTGTGGTAAGAAGATAAATGCTGAACAATAAAACTAAACATAAGGAAACGCGTACTCATCAAAGATACTAACGAGACACTTTGGAAAAACGTACACTGGGTTGCTTTCCAAAAATGACATTTACCTTATAGCGCTGTAGCTTAACTCCAAATTTTTGTCGGATTCTGACATCGCGGACAAAAGTGCCAAATTTTGTGGACAGTTTCCTAGGGATGTGAGTAGCAATTCCCGGATGGGTGCCCAATAATGCTAAATAACAGTTAGAAATCACTGCCGTTTTAAATCAGCGATAATTTTCTGTTTATACAGCAAATATTAGAACCTTTATTTGTCATAGAGTAAAGTTTAAGCGTAACGCTTGTGGGATGTGGCTGAGAAAGATAAACACAAGTTCAGCACATGAGTGACACTGGTAACATGTAGCCACTATATTGGTCACTATGGCCACATGGGTATAGCGAACACTACCCCTTATTTCTACCCTTAAATAAAGTGAGTCTTAGTGGCCAATTTAGTGGCTGCAAATTACCATTGGCACGTACTGCTAACACTGACGCTCACTTGATTTAAGCGTAGATACAAAGGGTAATGCCTGCAACTCATGTGGCTTTTGTGCCCAATATTAAGGCTGCAAGTTACCGTTAACACGTACTATAATTACACTCAGGGTCACTTGATTTTAGGATAGACACAAGGGGTAATGCTGCTACCCACGTGCTAAACTTGTGAGTTAATTCATCATCTGATTTTGGATGGTTTTGACAAAACCTTAATTCGGCAAACTTCAACCAATAACACGAAATTATGAAAAAGATTGAACTTGATTTTCCTACCACCAAAAATTTTTAAAATGTCCTAAAATTTAATAAACGTATTTTTAATTGTAGATATTGTAAAGCGTCGTTGGATTCTTGGGGCGGTATATAAATGTGTTATTATGATTATGATGATGATGATAATGATGATGGTTATGGCTATGGCTATGGTTATGGTTATGATTATGGTTATGGTTATGGTTATGGTTATGGTTATGGCTATGGTTATGGTTATGGTTATGGTTATGGTTATGGTTATGGTTATGGTTATGGTTATGGTTATGGTTATGGTTATGG
>JAODFW020238881.1:0-12438 GCA_027575235.2 Palythoa mutuki | reverse complement strand
ACAGTGTTTCAGTACTATAAAATCCCACGTTAAAGCCCTGGGCTTATACAACTTCATAAGGGGGTTTGGGCGGGCTTATAAACGGGAAGGGGGGGGGGGGATGGCTTCTATCAGGGTGGGCTTACAAGCGGAATAAAAGAAATGTTTCGGAACGACGAGATAAAACGTATCTGCGGAACGAATTTAAGCTAACATACCATTACATTTAGTGTTACCTTTATAATACATTTATTGTGCATCACAATAAACGGAGAATCTATTTCAAAAACATCTACAAAACACTTATCCGACTGGAACAGAACAGAATTACACTTATGCAGTAGATGGGCTTATATCCGGGTGGGCTTATATCCGGAATAATATCTTCGTTGGCAAATAGTTGGGCTTATATCCGGGGGGGGGGGGAATTTAACGTGGGATTTTACAATGTTTTTGTCGGGGATTGTAGCTAGCTAGCTATATCCCGAGTATTACGAGATCTGTAGACAGGGTGAGCTGCACAGTTACAGAATTAGGTGGAAATTATGTATATGCTAATCAGTGCCGTTCTTATGATAATTATTTCCACTTCTCTCTGACTGTGGCAGGTCACCCTTAGCCTCGGTTTCATGCAGAGGCTTGGTTACCTTTAAATAACTGTCTGCATGTTATGTCTGTATAGTTTTGTTTTGTCTTTCCCTGCGATATTATGGTCTGGGCCATGCACAGATAACAAAGGACTTTGAAATGTACAAATGAACAAATAGCCAACGGACTAGCGAGACATCACCTCTAGAACAAAAGATCAAGTTAACAAGGTCGTCCCGAAATGTAACAAAGAAGTCAGTCCATTCTATAAAGACGGTCCTTGGTTTAATCACTGCACACAGCTGCAATGTGCCTACTGAATGCTGCTTTTTTGCCGTTAGGGCAGCATTTTAGTTTTTTTTCAGAATGAAGGTTCTATGTATTATGAAGGGGCAAGAGTTGACGCTTTGCTGTTGGTATAACAAGGAAAACAAAACACAAAAAAGAATTAATAATGAAAAGAAAAAAGGATTGAAAAAAGAAAGAAAATAAATAAGAATGCGAAATAAAAATTCTGACATTCATAGCAAAAATAATACTAATAGAAATACGATAATTTTAGACCCCCGGAAGTAACTCGAAACTGGAGAAAGCAGAGGCTTGAGTGCCGAGCAATTACAGTCTAAAACGAACTTGGTAAAGATACTAAAAATACACAATATACTACAAACTTTTAAGCGCAATTTTTATAGAACTACTTAATTTCATAGCTTGTGCGTATTTTAGATTCTAATTTTTATATCTTCCAATTTTTTTTGGTTGTAGATAATTCTAAGATTTTCGACTGTATTTAGTTAAAGTATTACCTTGAATTATTTTAAGCCAGGGCCACTCTGAAAGTCACGTCTGTTTGTGAGAGAGTTCCCATGCGCATTTGTACTTGTATTTTTTTTATTTTGCATTAAAGATCATTACTACAACTAACATATAGGAAAAGGAGATAACGAAATGTAAGTATGACGGAAACTATCATGATAACCTTTTTCCTGCTAAATACGATGTCAGACAAACTAAAAATATCATAAATTTTGAACTTGTGGTCATATCCCTATTAAGTGAATATTTTTTTTCGTTGTCTTTACAAGTAGATTCTGAAAATGTTATTTGTTTCAACAAGTTCTAAAGTTGTCAAAATTTTAAAAATTCTTATGACTTTGAGCTTTAAAAATTTAGCAGGAAAAGGGAAAGGAAATTGATAAATCCAAGCAAAACAGGAAAGAAACATTTCCCGTGACAACAAAAACTATCTAAGAGTGAAAACTTTATTGTGACTAGCCCACGCATTCAGCTAGATATAGGCATTAAAGACTACATTTTCATTATATACATAATGTTAGTGAGTTGATAGCAATATTAGTTAGAGTACTTTTGATAAATATAGTTGATAGTTGATTTAATGTCATAAAAGGAATGAATTCGACACTCACCGGATTTTGATCGGTATTACAAGAAGTGGTAACGAAAATTACAAGTACAGTCTCCACGTCAATACAAACTGCATACAACTGCCGCGTCCTTATACGGAAATCTACACAATAAAAACAACTGAAATTCTTACCTCGCTATTTCCGTAATAATTTCATCGACTCCTTCGTGGTCGCTCAGTGAACTTTTCTGGTTCGCTGAAGGACTTGTCTCATCAACACGCTTCGACTGAAGACTGAAAAAAATGAACAAAACACTTCAGTCCGATTATATAAGTTGTTTTTGTTGTGGTTTTTTGCATTGTTGATAATTATTTCCCCCACATGCCGAGCAAAACAATAGTGTAAAAAAGTTAAACCGACGACGCGACGAATCTTAAATACTTAAATAAAGAAATTAAAGTTCATAAAATCACTCGTTAGTCTGCCTAACTTGCCAAGTTTCACACTGCTAAGGCTATCATAAAACGACAAAATACCTAAGACACTTTGGAGCGTGGTTATTTGATTTGTATTAAAACCAAACACGACAACCTAGCCAAAATAAGGCAAATTAACAAAACGATTCGTGGGTTACGTTTGTTAATCACTTGGCGATTGACAAAAAGACACGTTTTAGCTAAAAAAACAATGGTTTTATGGACCTTGTCCTTGACGTTGTCAGCTGAAATAAGACAACAACTGCAACTTGTCAGAGAAACTCTGGCCGCTCAATCCACCAAGTTTGGAAAAACAAGTCAACAATTCGTGTGTTCCGTTGTTCCGAAAACTCTCAAAGAAAACAGCCAGTTATATATGACAAAGTACAAAGACAACAACTCGCAGATACTCGGAGAAGAATAAAACTGACGACGAGAACCGCAAGGAACCAGTCAGGAATTGTGAACTCCTACGATTTCCACGTTTTGCATACTCAATGTAGTGTAAACTAGGGTCACGCAAATAACTCCGATGGCGACTTGACAAACAGATTGAATAGTCCAATGACAAAAAGCTTCAGGCCAGTTGGTTACAGATAATTGCCCTAAGGTTAGCTGAACAACGTTTGTTTCAAAAGTTACTAACCTTTGAATTTTACCGACGGTTGGTCGCAAAAACTTCATATGGTTAAAGAAATAAGAGACGTTTCAAAATTAAACTCCAAACTCTTATACAATTAACTTCATCAACACGGGAAACATTTACATAGAAACTCAATTTCGATCGCTTTTGCTTTAATTATCCGAAGGAGTATTGAAATAGAATATGAAATTATAATTAATCACCAATAAGAGCAGCAATATTCGAAATATTGACACGCGATTTGAGAGCCTTTTGTCTCGACGATTTCGTCAAAAAGCTGATAAAAGCGTGCGAGTAAATGTCTGGACAAAGAAAAAAAGATCCAATCCTGTAAAGGTTTCGATAAAATTTTGCCAGCATTTATATGAGAGCAATTAAAAGGATTTAAAGGTAATTAATCATGTAATGCTGAAGTGCGTATGTTTTTTGTTTGTCGTAAACAATAAAATGTCAAACTCAACTCACGGAGACATAAATTTGACTCCAATAGCAGTAAAAATTTTGCGTAAGTTTTGACAGGATTGCATTTTTACATTATTGAATATCTTTATATAGAAACAAGGACGAGAGATTAATCACATGCAGCCGAAGCTATCTTGTAAAATTCATATAATATGATAATTGTGGACCGACAAAATAGGTTGTGAAAGCGTGCGTTCCCAAGGGCTAATTACATTCTTCCTTTATCTTCATGAGAATGACTGTAACAGAAGTCGTGCAATGTCGGAAAAAGAAAATTCCAGGGCTTTTCAAAACCACATTAATGAAGAAAAAACAAAATAAAACAAGACTATTGGAAAATGAAACGCCTTGCGTCACACATGCATTGTACGGCTAAATTTAGAGGCGAACTACCTTCATTGTTATAGTTGAGCAGTCTTTACAGCAAATCTTTTTATGTTTTATGCTGTATCCTAAAGTTTAGTTAATTTTTCGCCGGTGCACTCTTGCCTTTTGAGGAATGTTCGCCATAGCTTCACAGGCGTTCGCCTGGGCAATTGAGGGTGGCATGTGTGTTCAGAGTAAAAATTAGCCGGGACTTTCTATAATGACAACCTTTTTAGCCGCAGCTTAGATTTTTTAGCCATACCCCTAAAAAGTTAACTGAAATCCTGGTTATCAAGCCTCAGCCTGAGCTTTAAGCATTAAATTGTTCTTAAATGTTGGCAAATTTGAGCCTCGTTGTTCTTATAAAAAAAAGCGTGTATTTTCGATCTTTCGGATTTATTTGTATTCCCAAGAAAGTTGAAAACGATAGAAAAATATGTTGATTAATAATTCTTCATTCACTGCTCATTGAAAAACGTATTCTAGTTCCAGGGCTTTCCAAGATCGATACTAATTTTCCTAGATTTCCAGAGTTAACCCCAACTCAAGGCTTTTTCTGGCGTAACTAACTTTCGCAAATTTCTTTTTAAAGGAGATTAAGTGTTTCAAGCATTAATACCATTCTGCCTCAGTCGAGGGCAGTCTAGAAACATTTGACATGCGGACAAATTTCGCTTTTGGACTTGGTTTAACAATACTCAACAGCTACTAGACAGTAAATTGATAAAAGTTGCCAGTTACATCAATGCTGGAGACAGAATTACTGTGACACTAAACTTTTAAAAACTACAAGTTGTGCCAGAAACTACTTCAAATGCTGGCTAATCTTGCTAGCTACCGGCCCTAACGGTCAATCCTTGCAAAGGCAGCAAACTCGCGCCCAGGCTCTTTCCTCAGGGGAACGGAAAGAAGAAAGATCCTGGGTACGAGGTGCTTGTGCACGTGTGTACTGTTTTTAGTGCGCGCATTTAAAACCCCGCATTCATGACTTTACCTGGCTAACTGTGCATTCCTGGCCGCGTGCTTTGCAGTTTTAATGTCCTCCAAACGTGCATAACCCGACTCTTCCTCTTCTTCCTCCTCTCGCCGTGGCTCTGCTTTCTCTTCAACCGCCCCTTCAAGGAGACTGCTAATACTAGACTGGGGACTGGATTCGAACTGACCCACCTGCCGCTCCATCTCGTGTCGAGGCTCTTGATTGGTCTGTACCAACCTATGAGGCGAGTATCTGGTCACTGGTGTAGGCATTGGGGACGACAGACGACTGAATGAAGCCCAGTCTCCAAAGGCCGAGTCTCCGTGACTGCTGGTGCTGCTATGGTGGGAATGGAGTGGGGCGAGTGACGCGTCAATGAACGAGTTTGAACGCGACATCAAGTTGAACGACACACGTGATCATGATTATGCACGACATGTAAGACTTACTTTAGGTAATCACAGAACAAAACGGAAGAGCTTATAAAAACAAGTACGGTACATTGTGCCTAACACTATGGCATGACAAGGAAACAAATAAGAGGTAAAAATTGCAAATCCAAACTAAAGAACAGTGGTTTGAAAGGGTGAGGTTGGGGTCGTATTGTGTTTATACTTTTGTTTGAGCATATTACTAAGCGTAAAACTTACTCCGAAAGACAATATTTACCGTGACATTTTTAGTCTTTTGCGTTTTCGTTAGGACTTGTTGAATGATCATCTGAGTTAGTGTAGTCCTGAAAAGGATTGCTGTCGGTAGTAGTGACTTACGTTTGTACAACTGGATCAGAAGTCATCATCAGAGTCAGTGTTGTAATATGATTGTGATGACTTCCGCACAGGTTGTCGAAACGTCAGTCACTACCACAGAGAGCAGTCCTTCTCAGGACTACCCTCTTACCGGAACGATCACACAATACGATCTGTTACTCATGAGTCTGAACAATTCACTATTTTATAATGTTTCATTGAAAGGTTTTTCCGAAAACTCGGAGCCAACCATAATTTCACTATTTCTTTGACGATCTTTAAAAAAGTTGATGCAACTCTCCCACATTACAATTGGCCACACCCAAAACATATTAAACAGAACAAGAAAAACCACACTGTATATATATATAAATCCAGAATTTTTATGCAACAAACACGCAACTATTCAGTATACGTACGTTGTTGGTGATTGACCAATTGTCAACGCAAGTTCGTCCGTGTCTGCTTTAGACTCGACTCCTTCATCGACGCTCACTTGATCAAAGCTTCCCGTGGGGGAGTGGTCATACATGCCTGTCGTTTAGTGACCAAAGTTTGATGGTTAAACATAAGAAAACAACAAAGCTAACCGAGAGCTATAAAGTGACAGACGTCTAATAATTAAAATGTTTAAAAGTCAAACGTTTTTGGGCTTAAAGTTAAACCCAGTAAATCAGCACCTCCTTTCTCCTTAAAGTGCCTATGACACAAAACATTTTATTGAACTAAAACATGCCCATTAAAAAATGATTAAAAATGGCATTTACAGCATATCAATTACGTACTTCCTTCAAAAGATATTGAGGTTGTTGTGATATGCAAATTAGCATAGCTATGACGTCAAATGGTGTTCACAGCTTTAGTAAAAGAAGCTGTATGTATCTCACCCACTTTTGGGCGAATATCAGTCAAACTTGGAAAAGTAATAGCATGCAGCTTGACGTAAACATGTTTATTTGAGTGTTTTTGTTTCCATGGCACCAGACTTTTTCATTTGCATTTTTTCCAAAACTCTGAACACCACCTGACGTCATAGCTATGCTAATTTGCATATCAGGAAAACCAAAATATCTTTGGAAGTACGCAACTAAAATGCAGTATACGCTATTTTTACTCACTTTTTAATGGTAATGTTCTAGTTTAATGAAATTTTTCGTATCACAGGCACTTTAAATAACTCAAACAAAACAAAACATTTCATAATCAGAAATAAGGAAAACTTCTAATTAAAAAGTATAGGATTAAGAATGGAAAATTTCACAAGAAGACATTGTGTGCTTTGGGCTTGATTATGATTGTAATTATGATTGATGGTGGTGAAGATTGCAAGGGATATTGTTATGATGATGACAATGAAGATGGTGATGATTTTGATGCCATCATGGTGGTGGTGGTGATGATGATGGTGATGCCGGATATTGATGGTGGTGGTGATAATGATGTGATGGAGATGGTAATGATGGTGGTGGTGATGATGATGTGATGGTGATGATGATGAAGACGGTGATGAGCATAATTATTATGATGACGAAGATAATGATGAATAATTATTACACTGAAGATGGCAATGGTTATCATTTTTGTCGTTATCACATTCATTACACCCTACAAAAAACAACTTTACTTGAAAAAATGAAAACCAGAACCTGCACATTGTGGTATCCCAAAATGGTATTTTGGTAAAATAAACGGTAATTAAAACATGGAAAAGTCCCATACCATGTTCGTGTTCGTACTGTTCTGCTCGACTCGTCTCAACTGTTATTCCTCGTGGTAGGATCTCCAATTTTACCTCGATTTTGTCGTGTTCTCCACGCTCAACAACACGTTTTGGTGGCAGGCCAGTAAAATACAAGGTGCCAGTGGAATGACTTATTTCACCAGGGGCCAAAGCTTTGGCGTTATACTCAGAAATTTCCCTGGAAACTTCCTCTGCAGTTTTTACGGTCAGTCCTGGCATTGGCACAGTTCCTTTCAGTGGTGGACGGCGAATCTCTTGAACTCTTGCTGGTGAAAACATATCACTAAGAAGAGCAACATTTGCTGCCACAATACCCTTTTCAGGGAGGACTTCTTCCTTTTCAGCATTGTCACGGCTTCCCTCGATGAATCCATTAAAACTGTTACTAGAAACTCCAATTAAGTTCTCCCTGTTGCCACGTGTAAGTTTATCATTGTTATTTAGATCGGAAGGGTTTGTCCCATCCGTTCGCTCGTAACTGTTTTCTGTTTCAACAGATTGAAGCTTGAGTGTGACTGGTTCGTTTACACAGATATTATGTTGAACAATTTGCCTATCATAAATACCTCTGGAACCATTAACCGAAACGTTTTGTTGTGTACTACCACTTACAATTTCAGCTGGTGCTCTCTGAACAGTCGGAACGATCTGAGTGGTAAAATATTTAGGATTTACAGGCGACTCAGGGGGTGTGGTTTGAATTTCCGACGCAGTAAAAAGCTGTCCATCAACATAGGCCTGATTACTGACTGGTGCTGGGGTTGAGGTTAGCTGGGGAGAGTCGAAGTTGCTGCTTCGTCCAGGAACCCTCCCGAGTGTGGCACGCTGCTCCAAGGGCAGAGTTTGAGTACGCATCGTGGGCGGCAGACTATACGAGCCACCCTGATAACGACTTGTTGCATCAAAACTGGCTGCTTGTCGAGTAGGCGCAGCTGGAACAGCAGATCTTTTACTGTAACCTTTGATGCGGTCGTTAGCAGACACCTGTGGTTGCAAAGGACCGTTCGAGTAATGACCATTGTTTTGTTCTGAGTTTTGATTCCGTCTTTGCAGAGCCACTCTATGCTGATTAGCAGTGGTATCCAGAAAATCTGTACAGGCGTTGAGTTGAGACAGCAATCCATCCATATCTGGAACTCTTTTTCTATTATCAGTCCGTATTGATTGAGAAGAAACTGACATTTTTGACGGCGAATAGTTTAATCCCTGTAACTGATTAGCACTGAAAGAACAATTATTGTTGTGCTCTTTGTATAGATTTGCCCGTCCTAATGTCGCCGCCTTGCCTCGTCCATTCTTGTCGCGTTGGACGTATGGAGAGGTAAGGCCACTATCCAAACTTTGAGATCGAACTCTCTCCTTCCAAGACTTGTCTACCTGTGCGTACAGATTCCCATTCACTGGTCCAGGAATGTAAGAGCAGGAGGCTGGAAAGAAAACGATATTACAAGTTTTAACAAATTCTTTTATAAAAAAAACATGATTAAAAATCGACTGTATTATGCAAAAATATTTGTTCAACTGTTCCCTATCAATTTTCTGAAATGATTTTAATTCCATCACCAAAGTCGTCTACTACACACAAATGTTAGCATTTTCCTTTTTTTTCAAAATTAGTTAGTCAAAAAAATTGCTTTAGGAGCTACTTAAAAATTTTCTTTCTTTGTAAATCAATTAAAAACCAAAATGCAATGAATACCTCATCAATAGCGGGCATATGTTTAATAAACCCCGATAAGAGGATTGATTCTTTACCTTTATTTTTCTCGGATTAAAAACGTTTTTTTTTGTCTTTTGTTTATTGCCAATCAGACTAAAGCTTTAAAACAAAAGGCCTTTTCAGGAGGTTGTCATGTGCCTAGATACCACATAGCAACACGCAAAATCAAGCTAGTTTATTGTAATCAAATCAAATACGGTATGATAATGAAGGTGATTTTCTATTTTTTTTCCAAACGCTTACTTGCTCACCAGTTGCGTGTTGCTATGTGGTATCTAGGTACGTGACCCAACTCCTGCTATTCGCAATCAAATTCACGCATCTATCAAGATTTAAATTTTAAATCTTGGATGTTTTAATCTTCCATTAGTTGCGGACCTTTGAAATCTGGCGTAGTGACAGAAAACTAAACACTATACAAATACATGATTATGCAGAAGGGATGAAATCAAATCACACAACAAACCTATATTAACGCCATTGTTTGGGAAAAACTAACAATAAAAAGAATTCACGACCACAGAAGTGGTGGTCTCTACTAAGCTGCTCAAACTGCGTGGCAGCATCTTGTTTACTTCAACTATCAAAGGAGACAGACTTGAATATTTAACAATTTTTCCAAGACCGCGCAATATCTGATACTGATATTGAAAATTTAATTGTAAAACATATCCAAGTAAAAACTTGTCTCCTTTGGTAGAATACGTTTAAGCAGTCTTACTTAATGTTAAAACTATTTCAAGAATACATTTTTACAATGTGCCAAGAGATGGGTACTTGAAACACAATAATAAACGCAAGATCGTTGTCAGGCGCTCCTTTCTAAGTGTAAATTAATTGTTTGACATTTTCCCCTGTTCTCAAAAACTGGTTCTGGGAAATGCAAGAACGTGTGTTTTAAAGCAAACCACAAAAACCCAAACAAAATTGCCAATAATTTATGCACAAAACAATACTGCACGCAAAAACAGCGCAATTGAAATAAAACTGATGTTTTAAAATGAAACAAAATAAACTGAAGCAAAAATACAGTTTAACAAAAAAGTGAAATAAACTAATAGCCTGTTAGAAACTAATTTGAATTGAAGACAAGAAAAGGGTATTAAAAGAAATGTAAAAAATGTGTCATGTTCCGAGTATGGTTGGCTGCATTATATTTTTCTACAGATAGGATTAATTAAGCCAGTCAGACGTCCGTCGCACGCTTAAAAATCACGGATTATTATTATGTCTTAACCCTTCACGAGTTATCACGTTACAATGCTTGAAACAAGTAGCCCAAAACTGCGCGCGACGTTATTCAACCCAAAACGTAGACTGCGAGCAGTCTCTTTCTTTTCCTCGGAATCAGTCGAATTTAGAAGTTCGAGTGGCGAGTTCTGCAAGCGAAAACCGTTTAGACTCGGCTCGCAGTCTAAAAAGGGCCCAGCAATTTAATGCAGAAAACAATGGATGACAGCCGCACGGTCTCAATAGAACAAACTGCCGAGTTTCGTAAGAAATGAAGCTATGACCCTAAACTCGCGTTTGAAAAGTTGCTATACAAACACATAGTTCCTTTTAAACTAGTGCACTGACTCACACTTGGACAATCCACATAAGTTCTGGATTCCGGAGTCCACTCCCCTATATTCTGGATTTCTCCCTTTGTTTGGAATTTCGAATTGGACTCAAAGCGTCGGCGAGTAGATACAAACTTGGAGTAATGTTGATAAACGAATTATCGAAGGGCTAACGCTCGAAACGTCAGCTTTTACAAATTCCTACGGCGATGATAATTCGTTTATCAACATTGCTTCAAGCTTGGACTTCACTCAATCTTATTACCATTATTTATTGCCCAATCAATCATTAATTGAAAAGGAATCTCACAAGACTTTCACGGGGTATTTTAGGAAGTATCAAATTTTGAAATAATAGGATAATTTGTCTAAACCAATCAGATTTAAGCAAGCACTGAATTGGCCAATTAACGCAAAGCTCTCGTCAGCTGCCCATCAGTAAGGCAAGCCGTACCTGTCAGAAAATGCCGGAATTTTCTGACTTTTCTGGCCTCGATTTTCCAAGTTTTACTCTCTGTTTGAATAATTTTGGAGGCGCAGTAAACAGTATTTTAAACAATAGATTTCCTGTGATAGAAGAAGACGAATTTCTGAGGCAAAGAAGCGTGATGGCTTCAACAAGAATATTTCAAAGGTTTCAAAGAGCTCCAAAACTTAGTTTAATGTTTTTAACAAAAAGTAGCGAAGTGAAGCTATATGATTATATAATAAGTAACAGGACTACATGCTGTCCAATTGAAGAAACTTCGCTTACAACTAGATAGGACTCGGCCAGCGGCTTCGTCCAATTTTGCTGTCCTCCGAATTACTCTCATTCAATAATTTCCAAATTGTCGGACAGCATGTAGTCCAATTACATATACTAGTTAGACTTGCCTTTATATAAAAGCACACCCATCTTTCGTGTGACGTACGCTTTCTTCCAGACTTCTCTAGATTACACTTTGCATAACCTTTCCAAAGTGTGTCATTCAAATCGTCTTTCTCCTTATCGTGTTTCGGAAAATGTTGTTTGGTAACTGTTGCAATATCAAATGAATTAATCAATTTCCCCGATAAGTTAAATTGTCTACCAGTAGATGTGGTACTGGAAATTTTTGTGCTCTCTATTTTGTAGTTAGTGGCAAATGTTGGCGAATAGTCTTTGAGTATTATGCTTTGTGTCAGAGTCAAGAGCGAAGGACTAGCAGTATTTTTCTTGTTTGTTGCATGGATTGTCCGCATAGACGACTGAAGTTCAAACTTGACTGGGGTACTTGCATTTTCACGCTTAAAATCGGGTTTTCGAGATGAGGTTTCTTGTAAAAGCGCAGTCTTTGAAGAAAGCTTAATAATAAAAACCGTAACTGTAGCCAACATACTCGCTGGTTTCATTTTTGCGAATATACAGTTAAACATATCCGTCTTTTGTGAGACCTTTCTATGAAACCTTTAAAAAACAAATCTTTCTCCACTGACAGAACTGTATTATCATTAATCGTTTTAACTGATCTTTAGTCAACTTGTACTTGCTTAAGCAAAGCGCTTGATCTCTTCGGCCGAAATGCTTCAGTTTTCAATACAAAAGAAATAACCCTCAGGTAAAAACTATATTTGCATTTCAAGTTTTTCCGAGTTGCATTTGCATTTCAAGTTTTTCCGAGTTGCTGTGCATCCTTGTGGTGTGGCTGATTAGAAGCGAACCAATTATACACAAGAATAAACAAACAAACAAACATTAACAATTAAGTAGTTTTTGCGAACTAATTCTTGTCACAAAAAGATAAGCTCTATTGAGTTTCTGTCAAATTTGCATTACATAGGCTATAA
>JAODFW020237865.1:0-12444 GCA_027575235.2 Palythoa mutuki | reverse complement strand
GTTTTCCTCTTGAGCTCTGACCCTCGGTTTCGTGTTACCAGTACCGCGCGCCAAAATATATCGAAAATCGGCTATTAGCCGAAATGTTTTTACCCAAACGACTGACCCTCTATGGTTTTACTCGAAAACGACTGTAAACATATAGAAATATATGTAAGGATGGCCTTGCAAAAATGATGAAAAAAACCCGTGTACAATTCAATATATTATAACATAGCCCAATACAGCTAAATACAACATAATACGATAGTGCAATATACGATATAAATCTTTAGTTTTGCCTCCTCCAAATTAACTGCAATTATCTTGAATGGCCTGTTATTTTAAAAGTAGAGATGTGAGTGTCGGTAAAGTTCCCAAAACTTGGGCTAAATTTGGGAGCGGAGATAAATTATGAAGAGCTTTTTTTATATATAATTAAAGAATGACGTTACGTCTTCATGTTTTATTTTGAGGCATCTTTTACCTCTTAACAACATGAGTCAGGTGTTTGCTGTGTTGTCGGGTGTGATCAACAATGCCGGTTAACTTATTACAATTAATAGGTAAAGTGTTGTGTGGGCGGTCTGACGATTGTGTTATGCTGTAGAGAGTGCGCCCCCAAACACGTACCTTATTGCTGTTTGTTACATCGATTTTGAAATCACTGTTAATTTGAGCAATGTGATTGTCTCAGAGCAGTGGGATTAATTCCAAAATCGCACTATTTTGAACTCTAAATCGCATTTTTGTTTCTTTTTTTAACAAACCAGCTCTTTGATAAATAAAAATCAAAATGAATGTTAAAAGTGGTAAGCCATTCCCTTCTGTCTATAAGACATTATTGAAGCCCCAGGGGAAAAAGCAACTTCCTAATTTAATTTTAGCATATCATACTTGAATAGCATATTTTAGTTACTCTGATGAAGGCTGCAGTTACAGTCGAAAATTCAGTTTTTTAACAATATATATCCAAAAAAAATTATCTGGATCAATTTCAACGTTTTTATAAACACCTTTCACCATATTATGGATACTGATCGCCCATCAAACATTTACAGTGGTGAATGAACTTTTGTGCAATTTTGGTCTGAAATCATACTGGTGACTTCAAATCCAACTCGCGTTATTTTGAAATCACGTGTATGATTTCAACAATATTGCACTCTACTCAGTTTAATAACCATTATAAATCGCCTGTGTACTCAACAACTAAAAGCATGGCAGTGTCAGAAAAATTGAGCTCGATGGCTCATATCGCATATCACATATCACATATCACTATGGCAGCGAGTCAGACACCACCAAAACTACCGAATTCCGCCTTTTCAATTATATAGAAAAGTATTTCATGATAAACACTAAAATCTATTCTCTGGAGCTGAGAACTATGTTACTGTAATACCCATCTAAAAGAGTAATTTTTAGAGGAGAGCATTTGTGGTTAGTGGATGATTGAAACTATACCAACTGCAGAGGTATTAGACTCCATAAATGCGCTCCCCGATACCCAAAGATAATGAGATCGTATAGTGGCACATACTCTGTCGCATGTCTCGAGGGCAATCGAATGATATATTGATTGAAGAATACCGATTATTTTTATCTATAAATTTAGAAAAGGTCAGAATGTTGATTGCTTTATAAATATAAGCTACTATTTTATAGGGAGAATGTTGTTCAGGACGTTTTGATTAAATGAAGTTTGTCTAAGCATAACTTAGACTTTCGGTTGAGAAAATAATGCCGGGCTTTATTTTTAGAATGGTAATATAGTAAAAGAGATTTTAAGTGCAGGAAAGAAAATGTGGTTACACATGATTGAAACACAACAACTTTTAAAATAACTTTCCAGTTCCATTACCCGTTTCCAAACGGAAAGAATTTATCTTTTTGAATATTCGTAAAACACAAAGACGATATTAGTTATATTATTTCTTTTTATTATTTAGTAAGACTCATCGGAAAAATCCGGAAACTCACGGATTTCGATTCGTGAGGCGGAAATTGTGTTTTAATGTTTATTGTCTAAATCAAACACATAAATCAGTCTAACTGATCTAACTTTGATTCACCATACAACTGGGTGTTCATGATCGTAATATTCATATGGTAGAAATGTTTGACAATTGTGCTGTAACAAATAATTAAAGAACTACAGCAAGATCTTCTCTGGAAATCCTGTTCTTTGATCATTTCCGTGCGCATGTAGTTACATTAATTTATACTCTTTAGTGACGTGATATATATGTTTTATAAAGTTCAAATAAGTGTTTTAACTGCGTTTTTTTGTTCTAAAGCCCATGCAAGAGCTATTTTAAAAATGAGTGTACTTAGTCTAAGCATGTATTTATCAACCTCCTACAAAGAACACAAAGAACAACTGATTTGAATAGAAAATAAAGCCAGATTCCCAAGAAATTAAGCTTGTAGAGTTGCTCAATTCTCTCTTGGTCCAATATACTAGAATATATGGAACTGTATTTCCCATATTATGAATGTTGTCGACTTGAAGTCCTTAAGTGGGCCACGCCTTGTCTTAAAAATCGATACGTACATTGAAGCAATGATATATAAAGAGCAAGGCAGCTCAAACCAGCCAACACTTGTACTCGGATCATTAGAGAACGAAGTGAAGTTGACAGCATGTTTTTTACATTTTTACAAATATTATTTTACCTGCATCAAGCAGTGTTTATTGCCACATGTTTCCTTCTCTGTGTTTTTGTCTTGTACAAACTTCAACCCAGACGGAAGGTAACAGAATTCCACAACAGATATTTACTCATTACTGGCTGTGATACTGGATTCGGGAGAAAAGCGGCTGTTCGCTTGGATCAGATGGGGTTTCGGGTGTTTGCGACCTGCCTTACAAAAGAAGGAGCAGAAAGTTTGAATCACTCCTGCAGTAAGCGGCTAGTGGCTTTCAGGATGGATGTTACGCAAAGAAGCGATGTACAAGAAGCTTTTCGTATCGTGAAAAGTCATCTTCCCAAGGGATGTGGTGAGTTTTTTCATGGTTAAACCTTTTTAGTTAAATTTTCAAAAGTCAAAGGTTGCAACTTTATCTGAAAGCTCAGCTTCAAGAGTTGTGAAAAAAACCTGAACATTGATATTTATTGAATATATCCTTCAAGACAAACATAAACAATAAAAATATCAAATGGTCACTTTATAGGGTTTCATCAACTGTTTCAAAAGTTAGAACGAATAACACCAATCTTTGCTAGTCATCAAGGCAAGCAAAATGAATGGTCACTTTATAAGGTTTCATCAAATGATTCAAAAGTTAGAATGAATAACATCGATCATTTCTACTCTTCAAAACAAACAAAATCGATGGTCACTTTATAGGGTTTCATCAACTGTTTCAAAAGTTAGAATGAATAACACCAACCTTTGCTACTCATCAAGGCAAGCAAAATGAATGGTCACTTTATAAGGTTTCGTCAAATGATTCAAAGGTTAGAATTAATAACATCGATCATTTTTAATCTTCAAGACAAACAAAATGGATGGCCACTTTAGTGAATTTCATCAACTGGTTCAAAAGTTAAAAGAACAAATTAAAGGTAAATCATTTCTAGTCTTCCAGACAAACAAAATAATTGCGCACTTTATAGGGTTTAGTCAACTGGTTTAGAAGTTTAAGAATGAATAACATTACTAGTTTCTTCTCTTCAAAACAAACAAAATGAATGGTCGCTTTATAGGATTTCGCCAACTGGTTCAAAAGTTAAAACGAAGAACACCATTCATATATAGTCTTCATCAAGACAAGCAAAATGAATGGTCACTTTACTGGGTTTCACTATTCAACTGGTTCAAAAGTTAGAATAATTTTAAACACCAATGATTTTTATCGCATCCTCCAAGACAAACAAAATGGTCACTTTATAGGGTTTCAACAATTGTTTAAAAGTTATGAATTCTTGGTTTGTGTACACATGCGGTTATATTTAAACACTTGATTTCAATTTAATGGGGAGCTATAGTTTTGGTATCTTTTGAAGAAAATAAATCATTTGAGGATGAAAATATGGATTTTGCAGAAATAAAGTTTGTACAAAGCTTACAGTTTTGTTCCTTTGTTTCTTGATAAATTTCAAAATGATATTTGTGGCTCCTGTAATCTGATATTGATATAGAAAAAGATTGCTAAATACCATAAAATTTATAAAGTCCTATTGAAATATCACAAAATCTGGTGTTTTACTATCACTACTACTATTACTATAAAACAAAGGAATTCTTATATTCCGCTTTTTGCTTTTCTCATAAGTCATGAACGACAGCGTTGAAATCTTTACGAACCCTGTACAGTGCATGTGATAACATCAGAAAACGCCGATATGCGTGACTCAGCAATACTGACTGGTTTTGTTTCCAAAGTTCTAAGTTTTGTTGATTTTATAGTTTGTAAAATAAAAGCTTGCAGATGTTTCTTTGTCTTCTTTCAGTACATCACAGCAATCACACATTTATTTACTTCGTTATCAGTACGTAGGATTTTGTTTTTCTCCTCATCAAGCTTTGTGACAGAAAACAGTTTAATGCATATTCCTCCTTGAAGACAAAGAAATACTGAGAACATTTTTGTTTTCACGTCCTCGTCTTCCGAAGAACTCCATAAAAAAGTCTTTTCACGTTCTGCGACAACTATATGCAGGTGCTAGGCTCAATGCACTCCAACGTGCGTTTTCAGTATTGCATTACTGCTCTTTCTTCACGTCTTGGTTGGCGTCACCTTCCACACTGCTTAAGATCTCTAATATCACAACCCTAACGGCCTTTTGCGAAAAATATTGTTGTACTGATAATTCAAAGATAAGAAAAATGTTGCGGAACCGATGAAATACTCCAATTTTCAACCCAAAAGTTTTAACTTAAAACCTTTGGAAATCTGTGCCAGCACTGGTGCTAACAATTTGTAATCCATTTAGTAGTAATACTATCCTTGCAACGGCAAATATGGAGATTGTATGTACGTATACTGAACAGAAGCCGGCGGTCACAAAATGTTGCCCGTCAAGTTATTCCATAATTACTTTATTTAATAAACTGGACATACTCAAATTGATTGTTTAATCTTTGTTTCTTCCATTTTTTAAAAAGTAAACCCGATTTGTTTGTGCGATATAGCGACTCATTCATTTTCAAGGTTGGTTGTTGGCTTTGTAGTTTCTGGAAGAAAGTCTTTGTTAGCCGTATTTTACTGTAGTTACAGTTCAGATAAAATTCTTCAAAATCCCATAATGCATTATAAAACTTCCTTTGCAAAGTACATTCCGTTTCCTGGTGCTTCGTTTAGTTTGAAAACGTTTGTTTCAAAACATGATAGGAACAACTTACTAAAAATAGACAAGTACGTTTCGTCAACTTATATTTGTTTCCAAATGATTAAATTACATGCTTGTAAAACAGTTCTGAAAAAAGACAAAAAAACTTAAATATTCTATTTAGTCCGATCTGTGCCTGCCTTTGCATGCAGGTTTTTCGATGTTATGCAAAGGAACGTAAGTGGAGGCGATCTGTGATGTCATAGTCGGTATCCGTGTGTCTCAACTGAAGTTGTGGTACTTACTGAGTATTTATCTACGATTTCCGTTACGCGACAGGTGTACCCAGACAATCAATGTTACATCAGTATAATCAACAGAATCCTTTAGTTTCAAAGTTTTGCGCTATGTTGTCAGTATGTGAAGAAAGAAACTGTCGAGAGCGCTTACACTCTTTTTTTTATATAAGAACGTCTTGATTTTTGGCCGAGTTATGTGTATCTAAGAAAATATGAGCTTCAGCATTTGATATTTGATATAAAAGTAGACAGGGTACTTAAACGGGAAAATAATGAGTCCTGTAAATTCTTGTAAAAATTGTCATGTAGTTTACTTTTGTTGCAAATGATCTTGCACTATCGACTATTTGGCAATTTGCCGGCTTTATGATTTTGTGCCGTAATGTAACAAAATAAAGTTTTCGTCCATTCCTCAGCCGTGGGTGTGTTCTTCGCAGGTTCTTAAATTTTGGCCGATTGTCAGACTGACGTTCTTGGTTCTTCTGAATTAAAAATATGTATCAATTCTGTGTCTGCAGCTCTTCATGAGTCAACTCGGTTAGAACGCCAGACTACCTGCGACAATTTGAACTGTTCCTCTAAACCACATAAGCATCTAGCTGCCCGCAAACTTAGGTTTAATTGCTAGCACGCGATTTTTGTTGTTATTAAAACCAGTACATTTTGCCGAGGCTTATTGTTCTCAAGTTTTTGGCAACTGCAGCCTCAATTCGTTTTTATGTTTGTTCTTATTTCTGTGAGCATTTCTTATTGAAGAAAAAAATAGAAAAAAGATATTGGGAACCAAAACGCCTTGCGCCACATATGCAGCGTATGGCTGTATTCAGAAGCGAAGTACCTTAAATTCTTTAATTAGGGCTCTGAAGGTGTTTGTAAGTTCTATACGGCTGTATCGCTAAGATAAATTACAAGTTTCAGTCAAGTTTCTTCCAAACCAACGTTCTAGGTATCGAGCCTCAGTCTATAAATTTGTTCCTAAATTGTTCTTAACTTTTACCCAATTTAAGCCTGATTGTTTTTATAAGATTGTTTTTGTGAAAAGGGTGTACAACAAGTTTACAAGGGTTCCGCATACCTTGCTCTTTGAATATTGAAAACGTGACCATAAAGATGATACTTTTTAGGTCAGAGCCTTTGTTTTTTTTGACGCATCATTCCGCAATTTTGTGAAAGGAAACTATGATACTTTGATTTATACACATGTAGTGTACGGCTGTATTTAGAAGCGAACTACCATTATTGCTTTTCAAACAGTCTTTAATTAGGGTTTACGTTTAGATGATATCAGTAGAGTTTTATACTGTATCGTTAAGTTAAATTAGTTAACTTTCTAGCAAAAAATTATTCTAGATTTCAAACCTCAGTCTAAACTTGCTCCTAAATTGTTCTTAAATTTTGGCTAATTTTAGCCTCGTTATTTTTATAAGACTGATTTTTTTAAAAGGATATACAATACGTACAAGTACTTGACATACATTGCCCTTTGAATCTTGAAAACGTGACTGCAATGATAATAATTTTTTTCAGGTCAGAATCTTTGTTTTTCTAACCCATAATTATGTAATTTCCTGAAACGATATTAGATACTTTAATCTCACCTTGGCATCATCTGCTATTACGTTTGTCACGTTCTTAACGACAAAAATGCAAAACAAATGTAAACAGACGTTTTTAAACAATTTATCAAAGAGCCGCCGCCGTCTTCCTTGAGGCCACTTTTTGGCAACTTTGAGTGATATTTTTGTTGATATTGATCATCGTCTGTACTTTGAAATTTGAAAATTCCAATAATTAGACGACAGACTGAATGAAAAGGAAAACCTCTTGAATATTTTTAGATTTTTGGAGTGGTTTTAAATAGGTTTTGTAATTTGTATGTAGTTTTTTAGAGATACTTGATTTGGGGGATTTTAGTATACATACTATATATTTTTTTATTGTATATAATCACTTCTTATCTGTAAATAGTCTTAATTTTATTTATTTCTTAATTAGTATCATTTTTATCATTAAATCCTATAACTATAGCACGATTACTTATAAAATACCCATCATTCCTTGTTATGTTTTTTCCCAAAGGATTATGGAGTCTGATCAATAACGCTGGAATCTATCTGCCGGGTCCAATTGAGTGGCAGGCCCTGGAGGACTTCAAACGCCTTGCCGATGTTAATCTCTGGGGAACGATAGATGTGACAAAAACATTTCTTCCCCTTCTCAGACTGGCAAAGGGGCGAGTGGTCAATTTCTCAAGTGTAGGAGGTTGGTACAAAAATTGTTTATTTTTAGGTCGATGCTGGGTTAAGATCAATCTCGAGCTTTTCAAATTCTAAATAGTAGTTATGATTGTTTACCATTTACGAAAAAATTCCGAAATTCCAATTAGAATAAAAATGGAACACGACTTTTTGGTGTGTTTCACTTGAAAATTTCCGTAACAAATGGGATGTCTGAAAAGGTAGTCCAGTTTTCCCAGTGGGAACTTTCTAATGGGAATTTGTGTTCCATTTACAGTTTCTCGTACTTTTCACCACTCCGAAGCCTTTGATCGACCTTTTTATAGCTATAGCCACAGAGAAACCTATGAATGAATGGGACTTGGCTAAATGTAACGCATTTTTCCCAAACTGAAAATTCCCGATGAAAATTT
This sequence comes from Palythoa mutuki, assembly GCA_027575235.2. Classification (NCBI taxonomy): domain Eukaryota; kingdom Metazoa; phylum Cnidaria; class Anthozoa; order Zoantharia; family Sphenopidae; genus Palythoa; species Palythoa mutuki. Next base: position 4,237 of record JAODFW020237865.1, on the reverse strand, counting down.
CGTAATTTTTTTGTAAATGGTAAAAGCCCTTTATCTCTAGTTTACCTGTGCTAATCGTATTTGAATCGGAAACTGGACGAAACCGCGTTTTGGTCTTGATATAATAATCTAGGTTGTTGCAATGAACGACTCTACAAGTCCTTGATTGTTTCATGATGTAAAATAGGTTTTGTACTAAATGTGGTTTCCAGTCAAAGGATCCGGAAGTCTTGTTTTCATTGATTTTCCCTGGAAGGTGGGTAAAACGTCCTGGGAACAAGATTGCTTGAGTCCAGTCCATGGAATTCAGTCAAAGGATATCTGGAATCTAATCAACAGATAGCTGAAATCCAGCCAAACGTTATCTTGATAAAACCAAGAGATAGCTAGAGTCAAGTCAATGAGTATCTGGAATCCGATCAAGTGATAGCTGCAATCCAGTCAAAGGATATCTAGAATCCAGTCAAGAGATAGCTGGGTTTCAGTCAAAGGATATCTGGAATCCAGTCAATGGATACCTGGAATCCATTCAAAAGATATCTGGATCCAGTCAAGAGATAGCTGGAATCCAGTCAAGGGATAGCTGGATTCCAGTCAAGAGATAGCTGGATTCCAGTCAAAGGATATCTGGAATCCAGTCAAGAGATAGCTGGATTCCAGTCAAAGGATATCTGGATCCAGTCAAGAGATAGTTGGGTTTCAGTCAAAGGATATCTGGAATCCAGTCAAGAGATAGATTGATTCCATTCAAAGGATATCTGGATCCATTCAAGAGATAGTTGGATTCCAGTCAATGGATATCTGGATCCAGTCAAGAGATAGCTGGAATCCAGTCACAGGATACTTGGAATCCAATCAGGAGATATCTGGAATTCAGTCACAGGATATCTGGAATTCAATCAATGGATCGCTGGAAACCTTTCAAAGGATATCTGGAATCCAATCAAGATGGAAAAGTCCGAAAGAAATGCCCATCATTAATTGCTCAACTTCGGCATAGGATAATTTCAGATTCAGCCCGGCATATTTGTCTGTACTTAAATTCTCCTACACATAAAAAAATTAACTGTCTAGATAGGAAAAAAATCAATCACTTAACGAACCGAATACAAACAAAATTCTCTTAACGTCTTAAATGAAAAATAAGGAATGCTTGAGTTTTAATCAACTACTAAATGTCATTTCTAACTTTTTTTTTCCTCTCTCAGGTAGTATGACTGTTCTCAACTTTGCGGGTTACTGTGTTACTAAATATGGTGTAGAAGGATTCTCCGATGCACTGCGACGAGAAATGCGTCCGTGGGGTGTACTGGTCAGCATCATTGCTCCAGGACCATTCAAAACACCAATTTTTAACACGGAAATGATTATCGAAAGATATCGCAAAGTCTGGGGTAAACTACCCCCTGATGTGGCTGAAGAGTATGGCGAGAAGTTCTATCATGACAGTAAGTTTCAAGTTATATTGAATTTTAAGGAAATGAATTATCAGAAAATGTTTTATGAGATGCAAGGAGTCAGGTTGGAATATAGTGGTCATTCTTCGCACCTTTCAAGTCTGCGAATGGGGATAGAAATCTTGGCTGCGCACGTGGGTTGAGATTTGCCAATCTCAATCTGACAGCGATGTTTTTTCTCCGGGTAATCCGGGCTTTCATGCCTATGCAAAATCGACAGTTAATTTCAACAGGCTGTAGTGCTATGTTCCGAGGTCATTTTAGACCATAAGCGACTTCAAGTGGAGCCTTCAAAAGCTTTCTATCCCGCGGCGTTGAGCAACGCTGGTAAAATACGCGTAGTCAGTGGGATACTGACTGCGCATGTATTAACAACTACTGACTGCGCATGTATTAACAACATGATCGAAACGCACCAATCACAAACTAGTCTTCTCAGCCAATAACATGACGGCTTACATGACAGACGACCAATAAGATCATGACTCTACTGGCCAATTAGGTCAACGACCAGAGTGCTTATACGATCCACTGACAATAGACAAATGAGTCGAAAGATGAGATCCGCTCCGGTTGTCAAGACATCAGTCAATGTAATCCACAACAGTCCTTCTCAGGACTACACACACACAGCTTGTTATTAACCTTAAAGCTAAAACCGAGAAAATTCACTAACTGCTATCATTTTATAATATTACTAGACGAATCCTTCCTACGCGGGTTCTCGTCAAACGCGAACTGCAACTCAAATACCAGTGAAGTCGTTGATGCCGTCGTAGACGCCGTCGCATCACAGACGCCGAAAATGCGTTACCATGTCAACAGTTTTCCTCTTAATACCGTTGCTTGGTTGCCAACGTGGTTGGGTGATTTGATGCTTAAAGTTTTAGTGAAGGAACCTTGTAGTGATCAGGACGATAATAACAACTACATCAACAAAAAATTTTAACATTTGACATCGTAGTCAAAGAACCCTGTTGTGATTAGAACAATAATAATAACTACATGTAATTTGATGATTTAACTTCTGATTGAAGAAACCTTGTTGTAATCAGAACGATAACATTAACAATTTAATGTAAATTGAATATATTGTAAAGGAGCCTTGTCCATATATTAGGAGGTAATTAGTTGTATATGGAATACCATACATTTAAAAAGGAAATAAAGAATACCTTGACTGCCACAAGGGAAGGAATTTATCAAAAACTCGATTCTTTTCAAAATGTTTTGTTACGAATGTAAATGGAAATCTTCTTACCGACAATTTATTTTGCGCTATATGTTCGAACCTCCCATTTGATTGGTTATCTGCATGGAGTTTCTGTAATTATTGACCAATCACAATGTTTATTTTTTACTAATTAGTCAATAGGCCATTTCCGAATTACTTTCACGGCTGACAAACAAAAACAGGCCAAGTGTGCAAATATGCAGCAAATGCATGAAAAGTGGACACCTTGCCTTGACTTAAAGGTTTTGTTTCTGAGCAATTGTGCGTAATTCGCAAATGGCTTATTTACCTGTTTTGTGTTACTTGAAGACTGTGTTTCTCCTAGCCAATTAGAATGGATTTTTTCTTGTAAAGGGTAAATCACATAATTTTGAGTGCAATTTGGAATAAATTAAAGCACGTGATATTTTTTCCATAGACCAACTCCACAACTCATTGTATCTATGAAAACATTTCAAGACGGAATAGTGTATAATAACACGAAGATAAGGAATGTAGTTTTTGTACGTAGTCAAATTCAACATAATACTCGTTTTCGCTGCGCTCACTTGCAAGATATCTTTATTAATATTTACCACACTTTTAGGGTAAACTGACATCCACGGCCCTCTACCATTTAAAAAGAAAAATAGCTGAAAATTTTTCAAAAAAGACGAAAAACCTCAGACATATTTTTAGTGGATAAACTGTACCATTTGAATTTCTGACTGAACGTTTCCATCATAACTTTGGCACTGAAAAAAGTGATCTTTTAAGAATCCCCGTTGGTGGAGGTGAGACAACTTTTGCAAACCTGCCCCAAATAATTATGTTTCCTATCCCAATTGTTCTCAATTGATCTGTGATAAATGTGCTGCTACAGAGGGAACATAGCGAAGGTGTTTTGGTTGCCCGAAATCAATAACTAAACACGTGCCATGGCCGATACACTTTAATTATTGACGGCTTCTGACCCATCACTAACAGAATAGTTTAAAAAAATTTTGCACCCATTACAATTAATAGCACAGCGCGTGTATTACGTCATGACTCAGACAACTTCAACTTCAACTTTATTATTTTTATAACATGTGTTACAGTTATCACACAAACAAACCAGCTATTGTAAAATCGGGTGGCGGCAAATGCAAAATTTTGAACAGACCTTATTACATTATTAATTGAAATTTAACAATAAATGAGTTTCTTATAATTACAAGATTACTACTTTTTCTATAGACTTTTTTGTCAAACACGCTTCTGCATGTTTGTCGGAATCACGTGGGGTAGCAATTTCTATTCTTAGTACTGACGCGCTGTGCTATTACAGAACTGAGCTCGAAAGATATCAAAATGACATGCTGGATTAAAACCTGCGTTTTTTACTTCACTAAAAGTTAATCAAAAGCATAAGCACAACAATAAATTGTTTTACCCGCGATTCAATGGTCTGTGGCCACTACCACTTTGTATTTCAGAAAGACCAGTTTTACGGCGTGCTGAACTTGTTATGACACAAAACTAATATATGAAAGGCTGAGGTACTGCGAAATAACTTGTCAGTGAACCAATATGATCAGGAGCACGG
>JAODFW020236845.1:0-12445 GCA_027575235.2 Palythoa mutuki | reverse complement strand
TGTAAGATCATGCGTATCACAAGGAAAACAACACACAAGGTCATCCACCCTTACTTCATGGAGGGCACCAAGGTGTCCGAAGTGGCGCACGTCAAATACCTTGGTGTCTCAATATCCGAGGATCTACGCTGGAACCGCCATGTAGCCGATATAACTAAACGAGCTAGTAAGCTTCTTGGCCTCCTTAAACGGAACCTTTCCCCTTGCGATCGGAAAGTTAAAGAAGCTGCTTACTTCGGCCTCGTCAGACCCATCCTTGAGTATGCTAGCCAGGCCTGGGATCCCCATACCGCGAACCTGATAGATGAACTGGAAAAGGTTCAGAGACGCGCGGCACGGTTTGTGTCAGGAAACTATCACGACTACACCCCAGGGAGCATGACGAAGATAATTAATGACCTTGGATGGCAAACCCTTGAACATAGGCGCAAAATTGATCGTCTCTGCCTATTTAGTAAATGTTTATGTACGAAAGTTGTTATCCCTGACTCCCTGTTAATTAGACCTAGGCGATCCTTAAGACACATGCATAACTCTCACTTCATTCAACTATATGCTCGCACTAATATTTACAAATTTAGTTTTATTCCTCGTACAATTGTAAACTGGAACTCACTCCCCCAGACATATGTTGACACTGCTCTCGTCACTGGTGGAAGCGAGAAATTTCGAAATCTCTTAATCTAATGTTATACCGCTGACCGGCTGCGATGCATACATATCTGTAAGAGGTAGCATCTCCAAATTAAAGTGAAGTGAAGTGAAGTGACTCCTAGTCGAACCGCGAGATGCGCCAAGAAACACAGCGAACTATAGTGGAGACTGCAATCAACAAATGCACTGGTGAAGTATACCGACTCTTGTATGATAAACAAAATATTTCGAGGTCTTACCTTTAAGTTGGGTGTTTGGGTCTGGTCTGTGATAAAACGGGTTAAAATACTAAACTGCAAATCGTACGGAAATGAGTCCCTGAAAAACAAAACCGAAGTATAAAAAACCCGTACAATTGCTATTACAAATATCATACAAACATGTAACAATGACCAGTTAATGAATCATCTTATTGAATTCCAAGTTACCTCACAACATCCAGTACGCGAACTATCTTGGACTGTAGAGAGCTAAGGATGTCTGATCCAAGTTTGGAGAGAAGCCGCGAGAGAAGAACGAACAGCCAGTCGTGAAGGTCCACCTTGTGAATGACGATGAAATCGCACAAAGCGTCCAGATATTGACTGTAAACCTGTGCAAAACAGCATCAAATCTCGGTAAAGATCAAGAATTTAACTCGTTATAATGAAAGAGTTTATAGTTGATTTGCGACAATTATTCGCATTCTATTGTGCATGTGAAATGTCTGATGTGCTATTCATTAAATTCCAACTTCTGAGAACAACAATAACATAACAACATTGACTGCAACCGATGAACACTACCAATAACTGAAGAGTTTTACTTCAATTTATTCTTTGATTCATAAGCCATTAGCTGTCTTGTTGTGAATATGAATTGTGATCGAATGTTCCGTACAACTTTTGACGAGGGGCAAACTGGGCCCATAATTTGTACCTAACGGGTTTCCCGAACAGCATAGCGATAAAGATTCTGGCGTTTAATGTTCTTGAGGGGGGCGAAACGAATAAAAAATTAATACCGACACTCAATCCTGTCTGGACATCAAGGTCAAACCGTATCGCCGAGATGAAGAGATCGGGGAGGAAGGAAAGCAACGGATTGTGATCAACAACAACCTTAAGAACAGAACTTTCTGCTAGCATCAAACTGCATCGTACCTTGTTATGCGGGTCAAAGAACAACCTTGTCAGGGCGTCCTTGATTTTTGTCAGCTCCGTTTGACTGTTGATAAAAAAACTGAAAAGTCTGAGAAACATCCTCTACACACAGCAAACGAGGAAATATTTTATCAAGTCAATGTCAATTATTCAGTAAATACTTACACAGGTCTCGTTGTGATGTTAAGTTTGTATAAAACAAATATCGTGCAGATCATTTCGGTCGGTGATAACTCAAAATTTCAAAGTTACAGCGATTTTCGGACTCTATTTTTATCCTAAACGAAGAAAACTGAACAAGTACACAGTTTTAGAACCATCACCATTTGTTTTTTTTGTTTTTGTTTTTTTTAGTATATATGATAAAAGAATAAAAAAAAAATTTAAGCGAAATTATTATGTCATCACCATTTGGTTAAAGACTTTTAAGTCCTAAAATTTGATTTTAGAAAATTTAGGACTTTTTAGGATTATTTATGATCGTACGAATCCTGATGAACTGCGAATTTTTTTTTCCAAAATTGGCGCCTGTAATAGAACATTTATTTTGACAATAATAACTGAAACGAGATGGACGGACTTGTTTGTAGGTAGAGAGAGAACACACTTACCATAGGTAAGATAGTTTTTGTACAAACCTTAACACTCTGGAGCTCTTGAGGAACGCCTGTAACGCTGTCACACCATCCCGTCTGTCACTCCACACGCTGCTGTTACACAGACGAACGATTTCCGACACCTCCTACAAACAAAAGAATTAACTGTCAGAGCGAAGCGTCAAACAAAGATAATCACTCCACACGCTGCTGTTACAAAGACGAACGATTTCCGACACCTCCTACAAACAAACGAATTTTAAAACTGGTCAGAGCGAAGCGTCAAACAAAGATGATCACTCCACACGTTGCTGTTACACAGACGAATTAACTGGTCAGAGCGAAGCGTGACACAAAGGTGATCACTCCACACGCTGCTGTTACACAGATGAACGATTTCCGATACCTCCTACAAACAAACGAATTAACTGGTCAGAGCGAAGCGTGACACAAAGGTGATCCGCTTCAAGCGTCTGAAACTTTTTTTCAACTTTAATAGATTCAGAACTCACAGGAATCTGTGTATGCGTTGGTATGATTGGCGGCAAATTTCATAACAATATTCTAGAAAAATAACTAGCAATTTCAAATAAACTGCTACAATCGTAAAATTCAAACAAATTTGAAAGTATTTTTTATTCTATGCAAGTTTTTACACCAAATTACACAGACTGGGTTTGAAATAATACACTGTTTCCTTGGTAACATGTTCCCGGCCATCCACTATAAATCTAATTTATAGGTTAAGGCACTGCCTGCGTTTTTTTAAATATCGTCTATAAAAACCAAAACTGGATTGTTTACAAGTATACAAGTGAACACTTCCATCTAGAACCATACATAAAACGTTGCATTAACAATCGTTGCAGGCGGGCTCGCCAGCTAACAAGCCATGGCGCCAACCGAATCAAACAAAGTTAGTAAGTTTCCATAGAAATATCTTTGAAATATTTCGGTCACTGTAAAAAATCCGCCATTTTATTTCTTTATTCATCCAGTCAAAACTCTGAAGAATGCATTCGAAACTCTAGCCAGGAAAATAAACGATAAAATTGTCGAACAAAAGCAACTAAATATAGAAACATGTTTACTTTACATTGTTTAGAATTCGCTTCAACAACAGCACCTGTTTTTTTTTTCCAATTCAAAGGCAATTTAACATTACGTGGGGAAAACCTGCTTTGCGTGGAAAACAACATCAATAGATTTCCTTCCGTCTGTTTAACTGGAGGTCATGCAAAAACCGTATTTGCTAATTACACGAATAAAAAAACTTAATAAAACGTTTAACTATTATATTGCTATTCATTATTAGGGTAAGAAACGCATATAATGTTGTGCCGCCACAGACAGGTAATAATAAATAATAATAATAAACTTTATTTAGGTGTCAAGTCTGTAACAGTTTTATTAGCCGCATCTCCGCTCTGGATAAAAATAACAAATTGAACACTTTTTTCCCTGAGCAAGTGAATGCCTTGTACGCCTAAATGCAGTGACAAACAATTTCGAATGACGACAGCGAGGCGGCAACTGAACTATTATCATGCACTTTCGGTTGAAAGCTGCATGCACCTGGCCTCCGCGGAGGGGCCAAATGAACCCGTACCTATTAATCTGCAACAAAAGAAACCCCGAGTCAAGACTAACAAAATTTAACTGCACAGTAAAAGTAAAGTATTTAGATCCGGCTGAACGCAATATCTAAAACATATTCGTTCCTCGCCGCAACAATTTCCGTAAGGGCAAGCTGTAAACAAGGAACAAAACATTTGTTGCAGCAGATAAAAGCCTCGACCAAAATCCTAAAAAGAAGCTCGGATGTTTCTCTGTGAGTTAGTTTCGGAAGCTGAAAAACTTTTCAGTTTTGTAATACGTACAGAACAAAGTTCCGAAATCAGTTACTCTTAGAATGGCTTAAGTTTAGTTGTGCTCTGTAAGAAAATCGATTTGTAAAATGTAAAAATAAGATAGTCAATAAAATGTTCTGCGTCAAGGCTTGGGTTTATATGGATTGTAGTGAAACGATAATACTTTCGAGTTTCCCACAAACTCACAAGAAACTGTCCACAGCTATAATAAACTGTTTCAAAGAACTAGCTTATCAAAAATGTTCCCAAACAATACGCAGTGCGACAGCTGCACTGAATCGCTTTAATCTCCTATTAATGATTTTCAAAGCTTTTGGACAGAATTTAACATGAAAAGCCGAGCGTCAGTAAACATTTCTAAATTTCTCTTGCTAACTTTGTGCCTAAAATAATTCCCTGTTCAAACTGTATTCGGTCTTGTGACCACTGCATATTTGTTAGATATGGTTTCTGTTGTTTTACAACGAAAAGGAGACAAATAAGAGTCGCTAGTTATGGAAATCAAGTTATTCGAATTCAAAACATGGCATACTGAATCCCAACTAGTTATCCGCAAAACTCAGTTATTGTTTGCTGGGAAACGAAACCATTCTCACACGAAAGCAACTTTTTTCAACATGTTCTACTTCTCAAAAGAAAGATAATTTAGTAGATATACAAAATAATAATTAATTCCTTTATGTATTGACTGGTCGTCGCATTGAGAAAAAAACAAGCAAAATCTATCTATAGGTCACTATCTTGAATTAAAAATTACCGAACCTTCGATGCTATAAACACGCTGACGAAAATGTCAAACACGGGAAGGAACAATTTAACTTTATCTGTTGAGCTTGAAACTCGCTTTATATCCAATTTCCACTCGTAGCCATCTTATACTATGAACTGATTATTTGCAATAAACTCATAAAATCAAAAATTTTAATTAATATGGTCTACCTGTCGGAAAATAATATATTTCGTATTTGTGGGAATTTGAAGTGGAATCCCTTTTCTTCGACAGTGTTTGAACCACAGCCATTCCTCGGTTGGGTTTCCAGGGAGAACGTATTTGAACACGGTTCTAAACAGATTCTCAAGTTCCATTGACGAATATCCACAGCAGCGTCGACCATAAAACTTTCGTCTCGCTCTCAAAAGCAAGGAGATTTGCCCGGCTAGATTTCCTTCTGTCCATTTTAGAAACATTACTTTTTAGCCTAAAGGTTTACTGTCAACGAAACGACCGGCAACTGGCCCATATGCAAATATTACAAATTTGTTATAAAGTCGACAAGTTCTTTGAAAGGCGGATAAAGCCGAGCACCAATGATAAACGTTTCACACTTTACATGTATTATTCATTAATTAAACTTAGCAGAACAGCAAAGACGACTACTTCGACAGAAAATAAACACTCAAAATGCCAAATGTCAACAAGATTTATACAACTGCTTCTTTAGATTGTAAATAAAGACTAGAAAGACTAACTAGTTTAAGTCCACACTCCTAAATTTCAAGCTTAAAATTCAATGCTTTATAATTACTGCCAAGAAACCGGGCGAAATTCTGGTTTTCCGTCTGCTTTAATTGTTTTGTCACACGAATCGGTCCAATTGCATTTACATTAAATATGAAAGTGTTTGGAAACAATACCAATCCCCTCCAGTGTTCTAAAACAATGATTTTTATAAACACCTGCGAAAAACGCCAAACTTGCTGTTGTTTTGAGTCGAGTCAAAGCGCAGTTTGGCTGACACATGAGGCCATGAACGACAAATTAATTTCAGAGTTGTGTCTTGGGCAAAATTTTAAAAGTTTTTGTCGTAACTTGCAAAAATGTCAAAATTCTTGTTACATGGTTTGCGAAGATCTGAATTTCAATCAATTTAAGGGATGACTGTGCCTCTTAAATAAAAAATGTTGTATTGGAGAGCTTAGAATTACACCAGAAATAGAAATGTTTTAAAAATTGTAAAACATCTAGGGCAAGGTTTGCATTATTTCAAGTAAAGATAAAACGAAATCTTACAACTATAATAAAATATTTTGTCTATCGAACTGAGACATAAATAACATTGATAAATTATAGGTGATGAAACGTTAAATATATTGTGGATCAAAAACAGGTTTACAAAGTTTTCACACCACGAATGTTTGGCAATTAATGCAAAATTTTTTAATCAGCTCCCTTGCAAAAGTTTGATATAATGGATGGCAAGGAACAAAGAAATACCCGTGGAGTACCAGGGGAGTGTTTCTAAACCAATCAACTCCAGTATCTGACGTAATTTTGAGAGCGAGCTGTTGCAAAACAAAAGCGATGCAATTTAAATCAAACCCAAGCATATTGCGCACTCAGCGCATAGAATTATGGTCATTAAAAACGACAACTTTGAAAAATTATCAATTAAAGCAGCTCAATATTAAAATTTTAACAGAAAGCCGCTTCTTCTGAAACAAAATATCAGACGATTCATGGTTCACGCAGTCCTTATATGGTGATATAGTCATTTTACTAATCAGGTGCTTCACCAAGGCCAGCTAAGTCAGTCGGACCGGCAAGTAGGGATAGTATTATTGTCGCTCTTAAATCATCTTACCACTTCCTTTATGGTAGATGGAAAGGACGCTTAACATGGACATAGACATGATAATGCAGATCAAAAGGCAAGACTCGCATTTGCATAAAACATAATAAAACGTTTCCGTATAATCTCTTAGGCCCTCGAATCACGACAACAGTAACACAAATGCCCTAAGATCACACTCCTAAAACTGAACCCTAACGTTTACACAGTCCATGACCCTTGGAATCCGGTACGAAGCGTCCCATGATTATAAGAATTTCCTATCCGGAGCTAATATTTTTCTAAGTTCTCCAACTCCCAAATTATATTCTATGTCCTTTATAAGTTACAAAGCAGAATAAAGTTCCGAGTTTTACAAAAAAAGAGTATTACCTGACATTCCTTGGAAGCGTTCCGCGAGCCCCTGGAACCGAATGATCTCTCAGACGACATACTTGCTGCGTCGTCGTCCGGTTCATCGTCTGAGCATTGGGAGGTCTGGGAACTAAACGAGTATTTTCTCCTGGCCGGGCTTCGGGTCTAAGAGAGAAAACAGCTTTAAATATTTACACTGATGTAGATTCGTCGCACAATCCTCACACCACCACAGACCAGTTTATAAACATGGGAGGGAAAGTTACATTGATGGCAACAATGAGTCGCCACCGATCCAAACCCTTACAGCCTTCTGCTTTTTGGTAAACTGTTTGATTTTTAAATTACATTGGGCCATTCCTGGTGAGCGCATTAATACACGATACGCAATGAGAATTAACTACGATGGATTAACGGATTTTATACTTTTCAACTCTGAAAATAATTTCTCAATCCCGGTTGATTCTATTATTAATCTGTATTTATTTTTGTTAATCTGTATTTGACTTAAAACTATGGCTGGAGTTGAAAAGATTGACTGACGACGTCTGTTAAGAAATTAATGAGATTTTTTCGATATTTTTTCAAATGAACAAATTAAAGTGGAATACGGCTGGCTAACGTTCTTGTGATTGAGACGCGGCTCAAATGTTTGACTGTAATAAATTATTTCAGTTTTCAAACAAGCTAAACTAAATGCACAAATTCAGCTCATGCGCGCAGCCACTATATTGGGCACTATTGTCGAATGGGTAGCGGGTATTACCCCTTGTATCTATGCACGGCTGCTAACACTCAGGCTCACTTTGCCGCTGCCGGTTTTCTTAAAACGCAAGCCATACCGCACAGTTTCTTTAGAATGCGTGCGTTCCATTGTTCTACTGGACAATTATAAATATAACCTATTCGGGTTTGCCTACGAATGACCAACCGTGGTGCTCCATCCCAAGCTAAATATTGCGTGACATGACATACCCAAGCGTCCCAGACTGCTGCCTCTGTCACGTCACCTTTGGTCACGTCACTCTGAGGTTGAGTTTTTGTACCAGGCGGATCTGAAACACAACAATTTATGTAATGAAAAACCATCTACAAGAACTACGAACTGACACCAAACTTGCATTTTAAATGAGTGAGGCCGGATACACACAGGACTAAGATGCATGCAAGATGCCACATAAAAACCTGATTCTGCCGTGCTACCTGCCTAAACGTTCGTTCCTTTCTTAATCAAAATGAAAAGTGGAAACTTGCGAAGGGCAGTAATAGAAAGTTTAAGGAAATCGCCAGGACAGCGTCAATTATGTTTACCGGAAGTAAATATTCACAAATAGTAGTATACCTACTAAGAATGACACACCTTAACGCGGCCGTCCTGTTTGCGTTGAAAACGTGAGACTGAATGCTTTGAAATTGTATTAAGATGTACTTGTATTATACCTCCTTTAAAGATTTCAAAAAGAAAACAGAGATGTTCGCAAGATTCTTTTCTTTAATTGAGAAAAAGCACCTTCTAGTTCCAAGTCACACGTTAAAGTAAATGTTGTGTGGAGTGTGGGCCGATTCAATCCCTAAGCTTAAATTTAGCTTTCCACCACACGACAACAACGTGGTACCAGTCTCCTCAGGTCACGGTTGTGGTAGACCGACAATGCAATTGTCATGAGTCTACAATACTTACTGTACAGCGCTGAACTGGCATTATTTCTCTTTAATACTGGCAGATGACTTGGGCTGTAACCTGGTCGCTCACTGGAACTTATTCTTCTCAGTGTTCTGTCTGGACTGCCTCCCCGTGAGCTTGCCCGAGAACTTGCTCGTGAACTGGCACGAGAACTTGAACGAGATGACGCTGATTTCCTAATAACAAACCAGTTAACTCTAAGTGACGTCACTGTACTCTAAGCAAGGAGTTTTAAAAGCGATAATAAGTGTATATCGAATGTCAAACTAAAGAAACTCGTCTATTAGGCAATAGATTGACATTCCATGAGATGGATTTTAACAAAATCGTACAAGTTTTTTTGCTTGTTTTACATATAATTATGCAAGCTAATAACAGTGACATAAAAGTATCATTTAATCCCTCTCCTAGACTGACTCTCCTCCTATACAAACCAACACCCTCTACTTCCCCCTTGTGCTCCCACCAACCCCCTCCCCCCTTCCACATTGGCCCCTTCTACACTAACCAACATACTAGTATTCCTCCTTCCCCATGACCCCACCTTTCATCCACAAAATTTATCTTTCCTAGAAGTTAACTGGCTGATGTAGGAAATCTTCCATTCAGTATTTTCCACGAGAAGCATATCGCTGCTAAATCCCCCCCCCCCCCTCCCCCCACTTCCTTCTCGATGAACTTTACAGGAATGATTAGTGAAAAAACCCTGGCATACTTTCCTGCAATCGGGATGCTGAAGGAGAGAAGCAGGTTCAAGACAACAGAAGAACTGAGAAGAGTACTCACGCGGCAAGATAAGAGTAGGAGTAAGATCTCTGGAAGGGAGAGCCACTGGAAAAGACACAGGAAAGAGTTAAGCCAAGTCAGATGTGACAGGGGGTCGATGAGTGGGCCAATTAGTGCGTGAGCAATGGATCAACAACATCGCCAAATATTGTAATGTAAGCTTGCGAGTGGTCCAAAGATGGAGAAATGTCATGGGTTGAATAAGAACACATCTGCAGACACGGACACAGGCATTCTGAATAGACGCACAGTCGCAGCATACGTGCACACATACACTGCAGACACGGACACAGGCATTCGGAATAGACATTGCTACGCACAGTCGCAGCATACGTGCACACACACACATACACACACACACTACAGCACAGGCAGACACGGACACAGGCATTCAGAATAGACATTGCTACGCACAGTCGCAGCATACGTGCACACACACATACACACACACACTACAGCACAGACAGACACGGACACAGGCATTCGGAATAGACATTGCTACGCACAGTCGCAGCATACGTGCACACACACCACACGCACTACAGCACAGACAGACATAAACTAGCACTATGCAAAAGGTTCTACTGAAACAATTAACAGATACATGAGAGCACTATATTAAACATGTTTCATAACCCACACAGGGACATGATCACATATACGAGTGTTAAAAACTGCACACCTACATACAGATACACAATATACACGTATGTATATAATAGTTATAACAGCAAGATATATCAAAAGTTGTACACCCACCTTGGTGTAGGGATTTTCGACTTCACTGGACTTACACCTTTGCAGTAATTCTCACTTCTTTCTCGTGGAGAAAACTGCGACAGTATTCTATCTGGTGACTGCGTCCGACTACCAGCTGAGAATATCAAAAATTATAAATAATTTTGTTGAATGCTTAGAGGACTGTTGGTAACGCTGTAATCACTGCAAATATCTTTATAAATGTTGATATTTTGTAACTACTGATATTGCTTTACCTTGGTTTTTGTAGTTGTGAAGCAATAAGCTTTTTTACTTTTAATGTCGCATTGCGTACACACAAAAAATGTTTTCTGTGCGTTGTTCGCATGAAAAAGGCTTATAAACGTGTGCGAATGCATGGGTCTCAAAAGCTTTTGTCTACACATCATAAGGAGTGACTTTGTGCGTCTTCTACCACCCTCAAGAGACATACAAAGCCACTCATTATGATGTTTTCCGTGACCAGAACCTGTAATGGCCATTCAGTGGTTCTTGTTCTTCTTGTTCAGTTACCAAGTTATCTGAAGTTATCTATTGTTTCTCATTACCAAAACGGAACTTACGTTGTGAGCACGTGCCACGGGTCGGAACCTGGCTTCTGCTCTGCCTAGGGACTGGGGTCGCGCGACTGGCAGCACGCTGGGAGGCGGTTCTTGAAGACTTGGCACGTGTGTTAGCACGTGATGCAGCCCGCTGGTCGATATTACTTAATGAGCGTCCCCACGAAGGCATGGGTGCTAGGAATCCGGATGACGGGGACTTGGAGGCAACTGCGTGTCTGGGCTCTGCTGATTAGAACAAAACTAATCATTCAATCTCTACGTCTGGGAAAACGAGAACTGCAACTGTTTGTTATATTAACTTTGTGTGGCACGAAGATCACATCAGAAACAAACCCACGAAGATAAGTGTACGAAGATGAGAAACCGACGAAGGTAAGTGTACGTAGATGTAGATAAAATAGCTGATCAGTAAAACACTCAAGTCCACTCACCATCTCTGTGGGACATCGCCGCTGAACCATATGAACTAGAAGCTCCAGATGTTTGCCTGGACGGACCTGATCGACTGTCCAAAGAAAAGAATTCAAGGTAAGTCAACCGGTGGAAGAACTACAAATAAGATCGTCATTGTTGTCATTACTATTATTATAGTTATCACTAATACCATGCATTACGCAAAGCAGATACTTCGCCGAATTTTGGACGATCAAGAACGGGTACTAACAAACTGAATTGGGTCCTATCGTTTCTTCACTTCTCTACATTGAGAACATCCTCCTCAAAAATGCCCATGGCTGCCGGTCCCTAGTAGAGTCAGTAGTTTTCTGTAACACTCCAGAGTCGAGCTGACTTTAACCCCGGGGCCCAGGATTACGCCAATATTCAAAAAGCAATTTCTTCTTCAAGAAATATTTACGATTCTCATATACAACACTGTTCAGTTTTTCTAAACAAAGCATGATGTTCCTTGAATCATAGCTCAACTGGAAATAACTTGTGATTTCTTATGCCGCCACAGACGCACCTTCCCATGTTTTATACTTTTTCATCTCGTGTTTATCTTTTTCTACTGCAAGGTCGTCTGGTGGATCTGCTATGACGTTGATCGACACTATCTCCGTTCCTTTTCAAAAACGACGTTGTCTGACCTTCTTGCCGGCTTGAACTACATTATTGCACTACACAGTGAAATACCGCCATAGTCCTTTTCCCGGCATAACTGTACGTGATTTTTGTTCGCACTACTTCTCTGCTCTTTCCTTATTATTGTTTTATTATTCTTGTTGTCGTCGTGATCATCGTTGTCATTGTTATCATTAGCATCATTGTTGGTTTATTGAAATTGCTTTCATTTGAACAATTCCCATCCCCACCCCCTTTGATAAAAACTCGCACTTAAAACCACTATCCAACAATTAGCTACGATGCTTTTTGTTCTGCTAAATGCTAAAGACACAACATCTCGCAATATATAACACTGTTCAAGACACAACATCTCGCAATATATAACACTGTTCAAGACACAA
>JAODFW020235832.1:0-12451 GCA_027575235.2 Palythoa mutuki | reverse complement strand
CCCGGGGGGGGGGGGGGGGGGGGTTGCTCGCGGCTGGAATTGACTCGCACATAATTTGCAGGACTTATTACTTTGTCGTTTGCTCTATCTACTTGTATATGAAATATCGAAGCTCATATCTTCTTAGATACACATACAGTATCGTTGTTATTATAAAGTTTTTCTTATAAAAAAGGCGTGTACATCAAATACATATGATTATATCAAGAACATTTTAAGAACATTTGAGGCTCCCAAAATATTTAAGAAAATTCAGCCTCGGTCCAAAAATAAGACGTTCTTATAAAAAAGAGTGCAGTTTAAAAGAACAATCGTTTTCCGTCTTTCGACAAGTGTTATCATAATTTCTGTAAGTGGCAAAAAGGAAAAGAAAAAATCCTTCTAATATAATCTAGGAAGGCGCCAGCGTTATGGAAAGATAAAATTTAATTTACGGACCAAACCGTTTTGCTTTATCAAATAAATGATTTACGACAAAGATTGTTTCAAAATATCTTTCCGTAAATGAAAATACCATTTCTGGGAGGAAAAAGTAATTGGTTTCTCTTTCAGCCAAAGTATTTTTGTTGGCAAAGTTTGCAAAACCACAATTAATATCTGACCTGAAAATTATCAGTGACTAACACAAAAAACGTTATCTAAAAATTTTGTACTCTAATTTTTTTCGTTTGTCCCTTTGAAAGTCTGACATAATGACACAATTCTGTCACACGTAGTCATAAATCACAGATAAGCTTGATCAGTTAGTATAGTTAAATAGGCAAAGCTTCCGACCAATTTCATCAGCTTAGCCCTAATGATTATAAAAAAGGATTTGACCGTTATTTTGTCGTGAAAATTTAATAAAACTATTCATTATTTTCCCATCTAAAATAAAAACAAAACTTCGAAGATGAATAGATGGCGGCAAGTTTGATGTTTCCGACGCAAAAATTTGACGCAAATGCCAAACAGCCTAGAGTTCCCGTGCGGTTTCTACAGCGAAAGCTTTCTCCTCACAAAAGACTAAAAGAGTGCCGCATTTTCTAAAGTCGATGTCTGCTCAAAAACATACTACTTTCATTCACTTCGTTATAATTAATAAAACCTTACGGAAAAGTATTCAATATTGTTGTTGAAGTTAATGACTAAGCCTTGCAATGTTATTTTTCAAGCCGAAAAACATAATCTTAAATTGTCATTTAGTGCACGCAGTTTACAATCTTCATTACATAGTATTTTAAGTATAACTTTTTTGATCCCCGAACGACAATCAAAGATTAAATTTAGGTCAAATTATACCTGGGAGATGTATATTCTCCTTAAGCGTAATTGCTATTAAAAAACTTGAAGCAGCTGGTTAATCCAGAAAAACAAAATTTAAACAAAAAACTGTCGCAACGGTAGTCGATATTCGCAAAAAACAATATGTCATTTTTGACCGTTTGTTTTGAGTTTTGTCCTGTTCTGAAATCACATAATCCGAAAACCGTAAAAAAAAATATCTTGCACATTGTTGCATGGAGTATATTTAACTCCTTATGTGGTTTAGGCCGCTTGTGATAAAGCTGAAGTAAAAATTAACAAATACAATACTCGCAAACAGATATATACAGAGAAATATTCAATTCTCTGAATCAAATTGGAAAAAAATCGAATTTGAATCAAACTGGTCATATTGCTAATCTGCGTTGGAAAATGGCGCAGAATATTTGTTTTAAAAAATAAAATCTTGTTATTGACGCTGTTAGCGGCACGCAACTTGCAGACGTTTCTAGATTGTTGTAGTATTCGCACATCCCATCTCTACCATCGGGATGAAAACTTAGGACGCCGCATGTCAGCTGAGATTTGTCGATCTCCTGCTACCGGCTAGTTTTCCACCCTGTGGGAATTCGAATTTCACGCCAAGAGCCATTACATATTAGCCTCTGGCTAAGAACTTCCTTTGCACTGACCGATTGACTGATAAAGTATTTATTTTTTATTAATTAATTTCAGTTAAAAACAAGAAAACGCTTCAAATACTAAAGCCGCTGTTACACGTTGAAACATTTAGCTGAAATTCGTGTGCAACGACGAGTGAGACCATTTTCACCAAGTGATGTTACACGGTGAAACATTTTGTTTTCGCTACAGCGATCTTTGCGACTGTTGCAAAAGTAGAAAACAGTTCTACTTTTCGTGAAACCTGTCTCGCAACGGAAATTTAAAAACGTTTCACGAAACCGACTATGTTACACGGTGCAACGCCTGGTGAAACTTGTTTCGCATCGTTGTTGCACACAAGTTTCAGCTAAGGGTTTCAACGTGTAACGGCGGCTTAAAAGCAAAGAAAGGCTTTTGTTAGTCTTAGCTCATGAAAAATAACTCTTAAAACATAAAAAACTTTTCGCTCATTTCCAATCTTTATCGAAGTGGATTGACTAAAAAAGTCAGTCAAACGACGTTAAATTAGGGCTTCCGAATATGATCTTTTAGAAGAACAGGCTTAGTATACAGTTGGTAAGTCCACTGCCTTCTGTGTTGGAGGTCCCCACTTTGCTTCTCAGTTACTCCAACGTCTGTATCGACTGATAAGCTTCAAATACCCATAAAACCAAAAACAAAATTCGAAGTTGACAGATGCCGTAAAAAAGAAAAGCAAAGTTTTGTTGTCGATTGTATTTTACGTAGTTCGCAAACTTGTAATTTACTGATGGTGTGCAAGTAATTTATGAGAACTTCAAAGTTCATTTTTCATATTTGATGTTATTACAAACAATCTCTTTTAATAGTACAACTGATCACAGTCACAAACAAGTGTAGAATATGATGTAAATTTAATCTTGATTCAAGATTTTTGTATACTTGTTACTCAAACTGCTGATACAATCTCTCTTAATCTAAGTATTTTATGTTTTTATAATTTCTGTCTTAACAACTATAATTTGTTATAAAGGAAATTTTGGGTCCCAATCTTAAACATAAACAAAAATATTAGTCCAAGCATAATATAAGTTTTTTTTTTTATCAATTGAAAAGTTTCTAATGAAAATGATTGATTGCTCTTAGTTTTTCAAATTGAAATTTTGAATTTTGACTTAATGCAAAGTTTAGAATATTTTTGTTTTAAAGTTCATTCATACAATAGTTTTCAAACAAAACCTTATAGCAGTTTTTGTTCACACAAAAACATTATTTTACGTTCACTTCTGTAGCACTGTGACGATTCTTTAGCAAATATTGGCCTTTTTTAATCTGTCAATCAATTTTACACTTCTTTTAAGTGCAAAACAGGTGCAAAAACACCTAAGAATACAATCTGCCACGTAGCATCTGTGTAGAATGCAAAACGATCGAGTATTTTTTTTTTTGAAAACCTGTTCCTGTTTCTGTAATTTTGTTAAAAATTATTTTGACAACGTTTTTTAACAAGGAGCAAGTGAATTCGAAAGCAAACTGAATAGGTCTTCAACTTGGCTGAATTCACTGCAAAATTTCTGAAAAGTCTTGGAATTAAACAATATTTTCTTATTATAGCGAAATTTTGGGAGTTTACTCAGCGCTAAGCTGAAAAATAGATGAAATTAATTACCTCACACTTTCTAACTGATATAACTGGAGAAATATCCTCTCGTTAATTTGGAATAATTTACTAACCATTAAAACAAAATAAAAAGTTATTGAAGATCGACTTGGGCAAATGTATGTTTTTGTTAGGTGTTGGACTGTATCGTTATCGAAAAACAGACTTAGTTGTTAAAAAAACAGTTTTGATAACAAATGCAAATAAAATATATTGAAATTTGCCGCATCATAATATTTTTCCTGCCCAATCAAAGATGCAGCTTAACGGAACCCGCAGCACACACAAAGGTTCTGGTGTTTTCTGGTAAAAACGGAAACACAACAACTATCATAATTCGAAAAGGTTATCTCCACGCTATTTTTTATAAGAACAACTTCATAAGAACGAGGCTCAAATTTGCGAAAATTTAAGAATAATTCAAGAACAAGCTCAGGCTGAGGCTTGATATATAACTAAAAAAGTTTTTGTGGTAGAAAATTGACTAAAACTCAGCGATAAAACATAAAAAGATTCAGTGCAAAGACTGCTCAATAAACAGTGAAAGTAGTTCGCCCATAAATTCAGCAGTGCAATACCTATGTAGCGCATTTTCCAATACCTTGCTTTATTTTGTTTTTTCTTCAATAAAAACTGCTCACAGTCACAGAAATAAGAACAATTTAAGAACAAATTGAGGATGAATTCGCCTGAATTTAAGAACAAGTGAGCCTCGGCAAAATTTACTGGTTCTTATAAAAAAAAGCGTGTATTGATTTCTCCGTTTTGAAGAAACTAGAAAGAAACTGCTTTGAGCTCGCGGTTGATGCTAAGTCTCAAAATGTGCGCGAGATTTCTTTCCAGTCAATTTGTTTACGGACTCCTGCTGAACGAAACACTGGTTGTGTAAAAATAGCGATTGGCTTAACCTTTAACTATAAAAACAATTCTTTATAACAATTCTTAGACCAGAGCAAAATCTTAATACGTTGTTGATTTATTGGTGTTGTCCTGTGAATCAAATCTTAGCAAATTAAAAACGTTATGTTTTAAATTTTCCTGTTTAAAGTCTAAAACACACGTAGAATCTTAAGGAAAATTAAAATAATAAATAGCTTTGATTTACAAAACCAAATCTTTAAAATGTATAGTACCACAATTTCTCAACCACCGAAATTGATTACTCGAAATTTGATTTTTAGTATTTAATGCTGTATTTTTTTTTTCTTTCAGGGTATAATTGTATCTGGTAAGAGATCTAGAGTAATTAAAATAAAAAAAAATTGTGGTGATTCAATAAAAGAGAATTAATTTAGCATTTAAAAATTTAAGCCCGATATAAATCAAGTGCGAAAGGAGTTTATGCCGATGAAAGTGCAATTTTTTGAAGAAAAAAATTAATGATAAACGAAGTATAGTTTTCATTTAAGCATTTAAGGATAAAAAGAGAAAAAAAGAGAAAAAAACAGGTTGTACACTCACCCGCTGTGCTTAAATTACAACCTACTGCGAAGACAACTTGGTTTAAATTTTAAATTTTGAACCGACCGACTTATCAGCGCTGCAGTTTTTCAATGGCTACTTAGAAACCGATTGGTGTTGTAATGTCACTTTATGAAAAAGCAGTTTCTGCAATTTTTGGCTTTTAAAGTTTTTATTGAACCAAATATTATCTTTTGACGAATCCTGGTATTTAAAAGGCCTTTATTGATAAGTAAAAGGTGAGCCTAACACATAACAATTTCTGAAGAACACTTAAAACTTAACAGAAAACCACTTCCATTCTTCGCAGAGTAAAGTTAAAATAAAGCGCCTTGTGAATGTGCGATTTCTTCATAACACAATAAAACATAAAAAGCAACAACTTGAAGGCTCGTTATCAGCGAAATGAAAATTATAATTTTGAATCACAGTGACTAATTAGAAAGTCGGAATGATTTTAAGAAAATACATTATTCATTTGAATTGTAGCGTATAATTGATAGCATTGAGTTCGCATTTTGAACAATAATAAAAGTCTAGTCCTATGTGTTTGTAAGATTATGTCACTAGCTGTGCAAACAATTCTGAAGATATCTACTCACAAAATAAGATTAGAAAGTTATCTCAGTTTTTTTCTTGTACGCGTGTTATAAACACAATGACGAGGCGATAGATTTTACTTATTATGTGTTTACATTGCGGCGAAAATTGCGAATATTTAACAGTTGTGGGTGAAGCTCCAAATGAAAAGCTCATAAAGACAAGCAAAAAACACAGATACTTGTTTTGCTTTCAAATTCATTTTTGTGCGCTACACTTCGACTTTTGTGGTTGCGACAAAGAAAGACATTTTGAAAGTGCTACATTATGCAAAAGAAACTTAGAAATGATATGTAGCCTAACAATGAAGAATCTTAGCCGCGGACCGCCAACAATTGCAGCGGCAGGAAGGAAATATGACAAAGTAACAAAAAAATTGTATTTGAATTTGAGTGATAAATTGTTTGAAGCGATAGTGCGCTTCAAAAGCCGCCGTTTGCGTGCGTGTAGGAGTAAATCACCACTTTTCGGCTTTTTTTAGTTTTGCAAAATACACAAATGCAATATTTAACTGAACGCGACAATAACCACAGAACAAATAAAAGCAAAGGCAGACACCGTTGTCATACAAACCCCCTCCGATTTCACATCCTAAAAGATACAACTTTTAGACCAGGTTTTGAGACTTCTCGACAGAAAACCCAACATGGCGGCTTACCAGATCAGGCGTGTTCTTATGCAATTAATTCCACGCTCACCTTTTGCTTCAGCAAACCCACGTATGCGACATATCCCGGCGCAACACGAAAGCCTTCCTTTCGCAACGGCAGTTCTCCTCGTTGATGCAAAATTACTCTAAATCCGCTCTGCTGAACAGTTTTGGAATAGTTCCCTTGCATTACATTTAAATACAGAGAAAGGCCGTATTTCGGGCCAATGTTGGTTGCTTTCATTATTTTCTGTCCTTTTAAGCGACCCGAATTAAAAGTGTGACAGACTTCTCCAGTAGGAAAAACAAAGATAGAAAAATTAGAACCACTACAAGGAGTGCTTAACTCTCCTCTTTTCCACCGACAGTCAACAATGTTCCTTTGGAATCGCTTTGACGCTTTGTCTAACAACTCTTCTATGCTCATATTGAGCGGATCTAAAATTTTCCCATTCGCTGCGTAGTAGCTAGCTTCGTCTTTGATAGCTATACTCTGAACATTATTAAAGTCACAGATTGTCACCGCTGGGAAAAGGAGATCGTCCGAATACTCGAGCGTTGACAACGTGCTAAATGGGTACAAGAAAAACTGAGTAACGCTCTTTTTCATTTCGTAGAAAAATACTCCGCTTGCAACACACAAAATAATAAACCACATGGCCCTTCTTAAAAGTGATTTACTGTCGAACATGTAGTGAAGTCCATGAAAAGTCGAATGCTGAAGATAATAGCTACACACTTCATCGATTCGTTGCCGAAATCTGCTTCGTCTTTTGATAATCGTATCTTCACATATCATATCTTCCGACTGGATATCTTCGGAGACTATACTTCTGTATGTATCAAGTCTGCCATTTGGAGTGAATTCAAAGTGGTCTTTCTGCCCAGGAGATAATGTATCCGGAGTATTTAAAAGCCTTTTTTGGCCAGGTTCTGGTGAACAGCTACAGATCTCCATAATCTTACATCCAACATGCCACATTTACAAGCAAAACCACAGATGACCGCTAAAGCAAAACTGGCAATTAGATGTCCTATCTTTCACGATCTAGCTTGTACGAATTTTTTTGTTCTTTCCACCAAGACTAATTATCAAGCCATAGAGTAACACAACAGTAATTACGAAACTTCAAGCCAGCTTCAAACACAAACTCTTCAAAGCAATAAATAAGAATTTGTTATGAAGAGACTGTGTTTCTCAAGAATAAATAAAGGCTCTGGATACAAGTGCGTCATCCTATTAAAAATGGTTGAGAACCGATTTTGAATACGATCTGCCACCTGCCTTTTCATTACTATTCATGATGACTAAATAGATCTCGAAGCAAAACAATACTGTTCCAGCCATTCAAAATCCTCGAACGCCAAAACACTCATCTCGCAAGTAGTTATGTGTTAATCATTGTCTGCTAATGTATCCATGCCACTTCTTTTTGAGTTAAACTTTCTTCAAGAACATCGCATGGTTCGTTATCTATACATAGTTTGGAAAGCGACTAACAATTCGTCATCTTAATGAAAAAAGGAACTTTTATCCATAAGAAAACATCAAAAATTATCTGTAAAGATGGTTTCGATAATTGCTGATAATGAAAAACTAACAAATGCCATTGAACCGACTCGACAATGTTTTCTACTAATCTTTTGAGGCGGCCTTCAAAACAAAAAAAAATCATCAGTTATGCAACGGTTTAGCAATTGTTGAAAGTAACATATTTTCACTTTAGAATCCACCGTAAGTGTCAATATTATTGCTTTGTGCGATCAAAACCTGAACACTGGAGTATAATCCCCAAGATCGTTGCAAGAAAATGACATAAAATCGACGCGAATTCAAAACGTCTTTTTATCGTTGTCAATCCCGTTTACAAACTGGATAAAATGACACATTTTTTTTCCAACGTGACAAAATAAGTGATAAGTTTTACATCTGCTTTAATGTTTTATAAGATGCAGTCAAAACAAAATGACAGAATCTAAAACTTCCTCTTTTTTACAGTTAGTAACACACGTAAATCGAGAGTAAGCATTTTTTAGAAATATTACGAAACAGTTTAGTGTTGAATATATTAACGGGCAAGCGTTCCTAGAAGCGATAGAAGATCCTACGCCGAGTTTTCGCCGGTGATGCAAACACAATTATAAGAACAATCGGAAAATATGTATAGGTTAGTAAAATGACCAGAATCGCAAGAGTGCACAGCCAGTGCTCGCATCGTCTGTCTTGTGCTTTTGTTACCGTCTTGTTGTCCTCGTCAGAATAATCAGTAAATTGGTGAAACGCATGAGCTATAAAGGAATGGAAATGCTCAGTTTCTTGTGCACATTTCTCCCTTATGCTTACTTCTTCGCTGCCATCAAATCATTGGGCTCTTAAGCCGCTGTTACACGTTGAAACTTTTAGCTGAAACTCGTGTGCCACAACGAGCGAGACAAGTTTCACCAAGTGATGTTACACGGTGAAACTTTTGTTTTTTTCGCCACAGCGACTGCTGTAACTGTTGCAAAAGTAGAAAGCAGTTCTACTTTTCGCGAAACCTGTCTCACAACGGAAATTCAAAAAAATTTCACGAAACCGACTATGTTACACAGTGCAACGCCAGGTGAAACTTGTTTCGTATCGTTGTTGCACACAAGTTTCAGCTAAAAGTTCCATCGTGTAACACTGCGGCTTTAATTTATACGTCTAGGCTTCTTTCACCGATTTAAACAAGTCTTAAAAATGTTTCTTTTAGTCAATTTGTTTCTGCTTTTTTAGGTCATGCGGAATGGATGCAAAACCTTTCAGAAGCTACAGATTTACTCGGCTCTCTCTCTACCCATAGCAACAAAAAATCTTTATTGGAACGATTTAAATTCGTATATTTTGTAAAACTCAATAATTGCCTTGGACAAAAGCTGAAAACTACAGCTGCGAAAATGTTTGAAATACAGCATTCACTGTATTGTCATCAAACACATCTTGAGTTGGTCTGTAAAATATACCTTTCAGAAGTTTGTATTCTACCAGCCATATACATTGCGGCCCAATTCTTGTGGGTGTGTGTTTTTCGATACTTCTAGATTAAAAACAAAAAGTTCTTTTTTATTGAGGTTGTTAATTTCTGGTCAAGTAAACATGAGTTCTAATCTGTGTAGTTTCTTTGTCATTCGGCTGTTATGGGTCAATATAACAGATTTGTTGAAATATCAAATGATCTGCGTGTAATTTTAGTTCAATATTACCAAGCAAGTTGACAGTCGGTCCTCTTTGGGGTTAGATTTGTTTTTGAAAAATATTCCTTAAAAAATTAGAATACTCTTCTATTTTTTCATCGTTAGAGAAACTCTGTGTCTAAGAGGAAATAAAACAGAACAAACGATGAAAAATAGTATGTATATCTTCTATTCTTATAACAATGTTTCCATGCTAAGACTAAATATTATTTTCTTTCCAGTTTTAGGAACCGAGCGTATAGTTAATGTAAAAATATTGAAATTGTGGATAGTGAATTGAGCAAGTGTCATTATTTATTTTATTTAGCGTTGAAATGTTATTTCATTTAGGGCGAGTCACTTAATATCATTTAGGGTTAAAATATTATTTCATTTAGGGTGAGTCACTTATTTCATTTAGCGTTGATTTTGAGTTTCATTTTAAGGGTGGTTATTTCATTCATTTTAGCGTTGATTTTTATTTCATTTAGGGTGGGTATTTCATTAATTTTAGTGTTGATTTTTTATTTCATTTAGGTTTGGTATTTCATTTAGCGTTATTTCATTTAGAGGTTATACAGTCCTCAAGCTTTCTCTGCTGCGATGAATCGCAACATTAGGAGTTCAGTACTAGGCGAAATTGGTAATTTTCGCAAAAAATTCAAAAAAAATATTGTGGGTCGATAGGCGATATAAAGCGATATTAGGCAAAATTGGGTATATAACTGACTCTATCATGCAATAAAGTAACAACACCTCCCATTAAGTGTTATGTTCTCTGATAGTGATGTAAACAAGGATATGAAAAAGGCATCAAAGTTAAGAAAAATGGAAATAAGCGAAGGGAAATGTTGGGCAATATTTGGCTTTATTGAGCATGTTTAAGCGATATTAGGCGAAAAATGGAAATAAGCGAAGGGAAATGTTGGGCAATATTTGGCTTTATTGAGCATGTTTAGGC
Source organism: Palythoa mutuki (assembly GCA_027575235.2). Taxonomy (NCBI): domain Eukaryota; kingdom Metazoa; phylum Cnidaria; class Anthozoa; order Zoantharia; family Sphenopidae; genus Palythoa; species Palythoa mutuki. The sequence goes on along the minus strand of JAODFW020235832.1, from coordinate 2,038 downwards.
AATATTAGGCGAAGGAAAATGGAAATATGCGAAGGGAAATGTTGGGCCATTTTTGGCTTTAATGAGCGGGATTGGGCAGGTTTGGGAAATAAAGGACGATATGAGGCGAAGTTGGACCCCAGAAAAGGACTGTGCGCCCAGACAAGTTTAGTCTTTTCTCTTTAAACGCGCTAATTATAAGGACTATTGGTATTACGGTTGTTGTTTACCCATTTCTCTTCAAAATTACACATGAAAATATTTGCAAGAACAGGACCTAAAGGAGAACCCATTGCAACACCATCAATTTGGTCATAGTACTGTCCATCAAATATGAAATGACTTTTCTTTGTAGCGAACAGTAATAATTCTTTTAAAACAGTGCGGGGTATACTTGGTTGGCTTGGTAGTGAAAATAGCTTGTCGAGGCAAATATTTATGGTTTCCTCCAAAGGCACGTTGGTGAACAATGAACTAACGTCAAAAGAACACATGAATTCATTGTTGTGTCTGTATGACTTGGCCCAGTCAGCAAAACTGAAAGAGTCTTTGATCGTAAATTTATTAGTGGAGATTGGTTTCAGAATCCTAACAAGAAAAGACGCAAGATTGTAGTTATAAGTGTGCACTGAAGAAACGATTGGGCGAAAAGGACAACCAGGTTTATGAATTTTAGGAAGACCGTAGAGAATTCCATGTAACTAATATATTAAACAGACTAAATATATTATGTAAATCAATTTTTCTGTAAGTTACAAACCTCTCTATTCTCTCTAAGAGAGCGTAGGAAGGGGTTTACACATTTTTTGGCAATTTTGAGGTATTTTAGATATACTGTCTGAAAAGAAGTATGAATTATCTGTACTTGAAAGGTGCTTGTTTCACATTTAAAAAGGAAAAACGTATAAATTTTCTGGAATTCCTGGTAAAAACTAGAATGCAAAGAGGGGTTAAAAATTTTTTTGTGGAGTTTTAATATATAGCATTTGGGTATGTACAACTACAAGTAACATCACCATCTAAATTATTATAATTTTATTGTAAGTTATTACCATTATTAAATGATAGTAGTCTAGTAGTCAGTCTCCCCTTTTTTAGATGCGAAAAGAGTGTTGGCTCGCAATCGAGACATGTCTGTTTGATATGAAGATGGTAATTAGCAGTCCATATCCAATCAGGAAATCCATGCAAATCTTGAAACCATTAAATTCCATGGCTGGACTAAGGAAATTTATAGCAAAGTCATTTGCTTTTGACATAAATGAAAATAATAAACATTTACAAGGTACAAATAAATACTTTTTAATGTAACACCAATGGCATATCGGTACATTGCCTACTGACATGCAGGGGACACAATATTTTTACAAGTAATATTTATGTTCATACTTGATCTGAAGCGAAATTTATAATCATTGGAATGGTGCAGCATAACACAGCGTACGCCCCATATTTGGCACTGTGGCCCATACTATCATGTCTGCCATGTCCTACTTTGGCTGTTCCAGAGGTAACCGCTTTCAGCTTTTCAAGCATTCACCTTTGGTAACATTGCTAATAAAGATGGATAGTTGGGAAAAGCTCGGACTAAAAAACCAAAAAAATGTCTTTTATAAGGTCATATATTTAATAATTTAATGTGTGTAATTCTAGTTGACTACAATTCTTTTATACATTTAGATAGTTTAGGAAATTAGATAGCTGAATTTAAATTACAGATTATAGCTATTTTTTAAGAAAATGGTACCATAAATCTTTATTGTTATTGTTATTATTACCTCTTTAATTAACCACATATACACTTTATCGTATTTCACAAAATAAACTCTATATGATATAAAATCTAGATCATAAAATAGAACAATGTCATATAAGGCCTAATTATCTCACCCTTCTCATTTAGATGAGATTGGGGAAGACTTTAACTACCAAAATTTGTTATTTAAATGGAAGATACATCCTCATGTCAACAGCCCTGATAACAAGAAAGAACACATACGCAACACAAAATTATGTGCCAAGGGTTCTAATGTTGCTCAACATGCATGGAACAATGACC
>JAODFW020234811.1:0-12452 GCA_027575235.2 Palythoa mutuki | reverse complement strand
TCAATTTTCAAAGTTTAGCCAATGAGATTAACGGTTTAACAATATCGCAATTAGCACCTTTCTGCATTCCACTGCGGATGACCTGACTACTTCTTACTCGGATCGTTACTTAATAAATTAATCATCAACTTGCACAAAAGTTTCAAAATAATTCCGACCATTTCCAAACACTTCCGAAGATTTTCCGAAAAATTTCGAAAATTGCAAAAATGCGTTAAAAGCGGATTTAAATAATTTCGGAAGATTTGCAAAGATATTCCGAAAATTTTGAAAAGTTTTTTAAAAATGCCTTACAAACGTTTACGTTTTCTAACCATTTTTGAAGATTTTTAAAAATTCCCGAAGATTTCCGAACACTTCCGAATATCTCCAAATATTTTCGGAAAAATTTTCAAAAATCGTAAAAATGCTTTAGCAACGATTTTAAACCGTTTCAGAAGATTGCCGATGTCCTAATGTAACCAGAGATTTCATACATCTCCGGCAACGTAGGCATGGGATAAATTAGCTATGCAACGCTTTCTCGTGGGATACCACGTAAAATGCCACTTGTCACTTTGATTTTCTTCATATACATATATGGAAAATACAAGTGACGCGTGGCATATTCCACGTTGTTCCACTCGAAAGCGTTGCATAACTAGTATTTGTTATAAGATAGTTTACCCTTAAACGTATGGGCCAAAGTATAACGTTAATGTACTTAACAACTATTTTGCAGTTGAACTGAAATTTGGTACAAACGATATTTAGCCAAGCTTTAATATGCTTAATAATCTGTGGATGTTGTCCTTCAGTAGCATGTTCAATAAAAAAAATTATAAAACGCAAACGAGGCGTAAAACTACTGTTAAAATATTAATTGGTTTACATTTCGATTGAAATAAAGCAGCCGGCTTCCGTTTGCCATTTTAACCATTATCTTGAATAATAGAATTTTCAATTTGGTTAAAATTTTCAACAAAAAAATTGAAATTCATTTTACACTATTCGGGATTCTCATAATGCAAAATTAGCGATAACTTCACTTCGCAAATTGAAAAAGATTACACTATTTGAGAATCTTACAATGCAGAGTTAGCTGTAATTAAAGAAAAAAAGTTATTTTTCAAGCCTTTTTTTTTATAAAAAACGATATTTTGAAATTGCTACCTTTTGCCACCCTCCTACACCCCCGATAAGTGAAATAGGGTTAATAGTTTTATTATAGGTACGTTTATTTGTATTTAATTAATGCATGAATTTCCTGCAATCTGATTAGTTCACGCTCGGTCTGTAAAAATGCGTATTCGGCCCGGGCCGTATACGCGCGTATTCGGACCGGTTTCCCGAATGTTGATTTTCAGAAATTTTCAAAACTGGCAAAATTACTTAGAAAACAATTTCAAAGTACTTCCGAAATTATCAGAAAATTCCCAAAGATTTCCGAAAACTTCCGAAGATTTTTAGAAAATTTTCAAAAATCCAACAATGCATGAGAAACAGTTTTTAAACATTTTCGAAGCTTTCCGATGATTTCCGAAAACTGTCGGATAGCTCCGATGATTTTCGTAGACATAGGCAGGGGATAAATTACAGGAAGTAAAAAAAGTCATCTAATAGATGAATTAATAACCTCGCTTGCTCAGTCTGCATGAATGTAAAAATATCAGACCTAGCTCTTTTTTGTACGAACCTTGCTGCGCTTGGTCCATACTGCCAAGATCTCGGTCTGATATTTTTTCCTAGAGACCTCGCACTCGGGTAGTAATCTTTTATTATTTACCAGGTTACCCTCACTTTACTTTTCCAGGCATGAAACTAAGACTGGATTGCCAATAAATATTTTGGTAAGGTAAAAGATTGTCATTGACAACCAGAAACGTTCTTTTCTCCCATAGGCTGTGAAAACAAAATCGATCTCATTTACGGAATTCCAACTTCAACAGCGATAAGTTCTGCAGACTTTGCAGAAATGAAATCCTTTCTTAAGGACAGCTTGCGATTTCTAAAGGTGGCAAATGATAAGGTGCATGTGAGTTTTGTAGAATACTCGGATTCCGCTGAACAAACCGTAAAGCTTGACAAATTCTACTCGAGTGAACAGCTTGAGAACTACTTAGAAAACAGTTTGCAACAAAGTGGAACGCAGTTCAACACTGCAGCTGCCCTTGATAGAGCCTCTGACAATGGTTTTACCATATTTGGAGGGACAAGACCCAGTTCGCCCAAAGTTATGGTCTTAGTGGCCCCGGGTTCAACCGGTTCGCAGGACGCCACAATTAAGGCTGCAGCCAAACTTAGGAGTACTGGGGCGAAACTTATAACTTTAAGCATAGGAAATAATGTCAACCGAGATCTCATCAAGACCATAAGTTCGCAGCCGAAAAGGAGGTTTAACTACCATGCAACCGATATGATTGGTGCCAACGACTTCACAAACAACATCATCAACACGGCGTGTAACTGTAAGTACAGGATTACACATTTCATGACATGAGACCGAAATCAATAGACCTCCTCGGACTGCCACTATGTTTTCCCAATACAGTCCACTTGGGAAATAAGATTTTTTGTTTCAGATGCAGCAATGAACAAGACACGAAAGAATGTTCAGCTTAAACAAAGAACCTTATTTCCCAAGAGCACTGTATTGGGAAACCATTGAGGCAGTCCGAGGGGGTCCATTTCATTTGCTTATTGTTTTTTGCTTATTTGCTTTCCTGTTTACTTTTATGATAAAATTAGCGATTGAAATTTACGAATTAATAATTGCTCGTTTTTGGCATTTAGTGAGCGTAAAAAATGTTAAAAATGAAATACTTGGAAATAAAATTTGTAATTACAGCCTTAAATGACGTTTCGTTAAATAGTGTCCTAATATGTTGCTTTTTAACCCTTTAAAAACTACAAGAATTATTCAAACTTACAGCTTAAAAGAATGTTTCTTTAAAATGCATCTAAAAGTATTTATGTCTGTGTCGTCACTCAGTATTAATATCGTGGTCTTTTACCTTAACTTTTTCCCAGCTAAGATTTTTAAAAGCCAAAGTTACATATTTCTTAAAACTGATTACTACCTTTAGAAGTTGTTGAAACAATGAACATCTTCTTAATCTACTTTTATAGACGAATAAAAAGAATTGGTCACTTTATAGGATTACTTTTAACTACTCTTTCAAAAGTTCTGAAATCTTAGTTTAGGTGCGGTTGGGTTTTAGCAGTATAAATAAGGTTTAAAGAAGGAAGAAGGGTGAAAAGAATCCGCGAGGAAAGGTAACGATAGGTAACACTTCTAGCAAAGTATCAGACTGAATTAAATCATTTGAAGTTCGTTTAAACGACGATTTCCAAATCATTTTTAGCAAAATATGAAAAATGTCCACGACTGGAGCAAACCCAGCCAGATTGTCCAAGTGCAGAAGAAGACGAATGTTCTGTTGATAGGGACTGTGCAGACCCTAACCAAAGCTGTTGTCAAAGTCCTGGATCCTGTAAACGTTCTTGTGCAGCACACAGAAAAAGTAAGTTTTGTATATGTAATAGGACTACGTGTTGTCCAATTTAGAAATAATTGGATGAGAAAAATTCCGAGGGCAACAAAATTGGACGAGGCCGCAGAATTTTTTGCCTCAGAAATTGGAATTACACAGAGAGACCTACATTAACATGAAAAAATTGTTTGTTAGGTGAGAGTTGTTCCCATTCAATATAAAGGGTTTCTTTAATTTTTAATTAAAAAATCGAGGGGAAAGAAGCCAGAATAGTAAAACAATCCTTTGTGCAAAGATTGCGACAATTTTCTGAACTCTGCAGATACTTTGTGACGGGGGTTATCACGTCATTTGGTATTCCACATTATTTGCTGTATCTGTTGGTCTCTGCCCTGGCCTCGGCAAAGCCGTCGCGACTAAGGCCTTGGTCAGTGCAGAGGACCAACCTGCTCTTACAACAACCTCAACCAAAAGAGGCAAAATTGATCGGCGCGTTTTACCATATATCATTTGCAAACAATGCCGCTACGGAAAGCCGGGGTCCGACGTGGTTACGGTGCCACGTGACAGCTTGAAAACATAAGAGCTCCTCTCCGATGACAAATGTTCGCTCACGCGCAGAACCACAACTGTTGTCTCTTTGAACGTTTTTTAAGTTTACATTATATCTACAAAAGGAAACGCTTAAACGTTTTTTTATTATTGTTTCAGATTGTCTAATTACAATGGACGTCGGTATTATCATGGATACATCTGAAAGTGTGACTTCAGGCGACTTTCAAGAAATGAAAAAGTTTGTAAAATCTTTAATCCACGAGGTGGCAGATTCCGAAAATGATGTCAAAGTCGGCCTTATGCAGTACGATAGCGACGCAAGACTAGTAAGAGATTTTAATGGGATTCAGTCGGCCGCGGAATTGACCCAAGCAGTGGACAGAATGGAAAAAGGAAGAAGCTCACAGCGCAGAATAGATCTTGCGTTAAGAGGTGCAAGACGAGATTTGTTTAGCCTTAAGGGAGGAATGCGGCAAGGACATCCGCGTCAACTCGTCATTCTAACTTCAGGAAGATCGCCACTCTCAGGGACCGTAGAAAGTGCAGCAGAAGGCTTAGACGAGGTTAAAGTCAATCGTTTTGCGGTTGGCATCAAGGGCGCTGTCGGTGTTTCGTTTTTGAGAGAGCTTGCAACAGATAACAGATATGTTTTTAAGGCTAATCGTCCAGAACAGCTAACAGGACAAGTGTCCACAATCCAACAAGCAATGTGCCAAGGTAAGATTAAAACCTTATATTTTGAAAAGTCTAGATTGTCCATAAAAACACTATTCAAACAAATGCAATAGCTACCACCAGTGAGTTTTGGAATGGTTTTACCAGGAAATCATCGTGGCAAATGCTTGGTAATCATTTTTTCAACTTCAACCCATCCCACTGTAGTTGCCTCGGTAGATCATGGGTAGAGCACCAGTCCGATGAAATCGGTGAAGCGTTGGTTCGATTCGGGCATCTGATTTTTTTCCAGAATTATTCTGTTATTATTTCCTCTGTGGACACATCAGAGTTTCTCTCACTGATGATTAACAAATTGTTTTAAGTTTTGTTTTCAAGTATCTCAAAGCTATCAGTTTTTAAAACAACTGAGCAGTTCTTAATTTTTGAACTAGTGGAGAAAACCAAATCGGGTGAAGATTTCTTTGACTCCTTTGAAATGTATAGAGTTAGTAAATGTTTTTATTATATGGCAGTACTGGTTTTAGGTCGATAATTACATTTCGTGCGATCTGATTGGTTAAAATTAGACTCGTAACTTGCCGTGCACATTTTCTCTGCAGCGAACCTTAAAAAATCAAAATAATTTTAATCGGCTAGGAAATCATCAATATGGAATACTTTAACAACACTGCTGACCCTAAAAAAGTTTAAAAAGATGTAACTACTAAGTAAAAGAACCTACAAAACAAAGCGGAGTCTGAAAAATGTCAACAAATATTTCAGTTCATTTGTTCAATAACACAAGTGCTTTTTTCAATGAATCAAATTGAAATGATGAGCCATATAATAAAAATCTTAATAACCTCGTTTGCTCGGTCTGACGGGGAGAATATTTTGCTCTCGGTAGGTTTGTCCTGAAATCGCTGCGCTCGGTCTGTACACTGAAAGACCTGGGGCTAAATAATGTCCAGGACAGACCTTGCACTCACTTATTGAGATGTTTATTGTAAGAAATTCAGTTTGGAAAATTTTAGTTACAACTGTCAGTAACTTCATTGATGTGGTGTAGGAGTGAGGTGAACAGACCATTTTACAGTTCGTGAAAGGTAACCAGGCCTAAACATGAAACTGAGGCGAAGGTTGACCTCTCACAGTTGGAGAAGAGGAAATAATTATCATAAGAAAAGAAACTTATTAGCATGTATATTATTTAGTATTGTTTTTTGAATTGCAGAGAAGCCAGGAAAATGCCCAGCAGTGACAAGGTTTGACCCAGGTGCATGTCCTCCCAGATTCCCCTCTGCTGAACTGATTCCTTGTGGACCAAGAAATGGACAAGTTGGACCTACAACAAAAGAAGACGATTACGTTTGTCCTGGTGAAAGCAAATGCTGTCGCACTACTGGCGAATGCTTCTTAGCATGTCAATATCCACCCAGAGGTAAGTTCAATCCAATCTAATCAAATAACATATAATACATAAGTTAACATGTTTGTTTGACTCTGATCTAAAATATAGATTAAGACGTTTCGAGCGTAAAACCTGGAAATGACTATATTAAAATTCCGGACATTTATAAACTTCTCATGGAACAATGACATTGTTTTTCATTATCCGTGTTTTGAGCGGGTTTTAATATATTTTACCATTTTTTTTATTCCGCACATTTATAAACTACTTTTATAGAACCAAACCGGCGTTTATTCGAGGGCGGCGTTTATCTATAATACTGTTTACTTTTTTAAACAACTAACCGTAACTTTACTTCAAAAGGTAGATAAAAATGATACAGTTCTTTGTCTAACTGTACCGATCAAGTTTTGCATTTTTAAAACTACAACTTGTTGCGCTTGTAAACGCGTAAGAAGTCAGATAAATTCAATACAACAGCGCATCCTAATGCACTGTACTATGGTGCTAGTACACGCTTTTTTTGTAAGAACAACTTTATAAAAACGAGGCTCAAATTTGCCAAAATTTAAGAACAATTTAAGAACAAGCTCAGGCTGAGGCTTGATAGCTAATTAAGTTTTTGTGGTGGAAAATTGACTAAAACTTAGCGATACAGCATAAAACATAAAATGATTCACTGTTAAGACTGCTCGACAAACAATCAAGGTTGATGTCGTTGATCGCTTCTAAATTCAGCCGTACAATACATGTGGCACAAGGCGTTTCATTTTCCAGTACCTGTTTTATTTTGTTTTTGTTCTTTTTTTCATAAAAACCACTCACAGAAACAAGAACAAGTTAAGAGCAAGTTGAAGCTGAAGACGCCAAAAAATTAAGAATGAGCTTCGGCACGCAAAACTTACTGGTTCTTATAAAAAAAAGCGTATAAAAGGAAGTCGCGCATATCAATTTGCTCCACAAGACCGCCAACCCTCCCGGCCTTCGAAATATCACACGATTTATCGATAATTTTAGTTTACAGAAAAAAGAATTGAAAAAATGAAGCCATTTTACTGCTTTGCTGCCCTATTATGTACAACTTTTCCTAATTGTACAATAATCGTCAATAAACTATCAATTTTTCTCACGTTGTCGTGCAGAGAAACGTCGCAGCAAAGAACCTTTCCCCACCTCCACCCACAAAGATCGGTCTACATACATACGCTAATTTTTGTGTGCATAGCGGCCTTTCCATTTTTGGCCGATTAAAACGACAAAAACATAAAAATAAGTCGGTATGGCGTAAAGGAAGTTTTGAAATCTCAAAATCATCCACACGCTTAATTTATAAGAACACTTTATAAAAACAACGAGGCTCAAATTTGCCAAAATTTAAGAACAATTTAAGAACAAGCTCAGGCTGAGGTTTGAGAACTAGGAAAAATTTTGTGGTAGAAAATTGGCTTAAACTTAGCGATACAGCATAAAACATAAAAAGATTCACTGTAAAGACTGATCAACAAAACAATGAAGTTAGTTCGCCTCTAATTCAGCTGTACAATACATGTTTCTCAAGACGTTTAATTTTCCAATACCTTGAACATTTTATTTTGTTTTTTCTTCAATAAAAACCGCTCACAGAAATAAGAACAAATTAAGAACAAATTGAGGCTGAAATCACCAAAAAATTAAGAAGAATGAGCCACGGCAAAATTTATTGGTTCTTATAAAAAAAATCGTGTACAATACTAGCTATTTGTTCCGTTTTTTATTTCAAGCTGGGATCTTTTTAAAAGCGTTTGTCAAATAAGATACATGCAAGTATTCCATCCTATATGTGATCATCTACTTCAAACTGTGTTTCGTTCACGGCTTTTATTTTAAAGCTAGCTTAATGAAAAAGTTATTTAATAGTTTTGCAAATCTTAAAGCATCTCAATATATAAAAAGAGACTATCTTAGCTGTCTTCGATAATATTTGTTATGTTGTACCTGAATCAAGCCGTAAAATCAACAAATAGGCCCGCCTAGATATTTTTATGAACACATAATCTATATCTAATATCTATTCAAAGGGCGTGTTTGACTGGAACGATTAAAAATATTTCTACCGAAATCTATTCTCTTGTTATTAGTTTTTAACCTCTTCACTCCTCCATTTAAAACTGTGGCTTAATTTGTTAGAACAAAAGTATTTGGAGGGAACATGTATAACAAACACAAGTCTAATCACCCATTATTTTGAAAACAAGCATCTTGATATTTCAAATAATTAAAGTTGGACAAATTAGGCCGCTCTCCCACAAAAAATATTTTCCCATGGTGCTATTTTTAACCTTTAGTTTTTCAGAAGACAATTACAACAATGTTTTACTTGTATTTGATCGGTCTATAAAAGCATGCAGGGCGTATTTTCTGATAAAACAAAACTGAAGCTCTAAGACAGAGCTCAGAGAGACTCTTTACAGTTTCGCTATGGCAAAGTTTCTTCTGATAACACTCACAGCCATTCTCTGCCTCGCCATTTTGGTCGAGTCTAGTTTGGCTCACGAAGACACAAGAGAATTGGAGATCGCCCTGGCTGATCAACCAAGCCTCCTTCAAAGGTGAAAAGAATTTATTCTGATCAGTCAATTTGTATCTTCTTTGAGGGGGCGTTTCTATCTAAGGCCACTTTTGGTGAATTTTAGTGAAATTTTTGATGATATCACCGTCCATACTTTGAAATTTTAGAAATCCAATCATGCGATCATAGACTTAATGAAAATTAAAGGAAGCATCTTGAATATTTTCAGATTTTTCGAGTGAATTTTAAGAAAGGAGAAAAGGTTTTGTAATTGGTAGCCTTTTAAGAGAAATTTGCGTTTTGGGGATATTAAGTTTAAAACTTAATTTTGAAATTAATATTTGATAGGAAAACACCAAAACATTCGTAAGCCAGAGCTGCACTTACGCAGGGTCATGAGGGACGGTTTGGCTATTTTACTCAATATTCTTCTCAGTCAATAACGTCTTTCAACTCCCTCACAATCCAGCAGAATGTAGAGAGAAGCGCCCCTTTAAGCTGTGGTCTTCCTTGGTTTTATTCGTAATGTTTTCATGGTAGACAAAACGGAGCTTATATCAACGGTCTAGCCTTTGTACGTTGCATGCATCTGCATGCTTGCCTTTTACCGTATATTTATTAGCATGTTTTTGATGACAGATCAAGTTCATCCCTATAACACCAGAAATTCAGAAACTTTCTACTTATTTCCTGCACGAACAAATGTAAGACGTTTTGGCAAAAAAATTGCAGGGTTCCAAATTTTTCAACTCATTCAATAACAATACAGAAAGTGCTGCTACTGTCTCTCTTTTTAAATCCAGATTAAAAACATTTCTTCCTAGCTGATGCACCAGTTGTTAGTATTACTTCAATAGTTGTTCTCTGCTGCTTTTTGTTCGTTTTGCTTTGCGTGCTATGTATATTCTTTATATTTAGTTTTAGGTTAAGGAGAGAGCTCTATCAACAAGCCCCACGGTTTCTATCAGAGCCAGAAAAATACTTTTACTTATAATTTACGTCTCTTCAATCTTTAAGTAGCATTCTTGTAATATTTTGAATCTCTGTATGTATGTATATGTTTTGTTTTTCTGGCAAATAAATAAATAAATAAATGAAGGAACTGCAACTGAAACTGAATTAACATTCACGATTTGTTCAAGTTTTGAAACTTCAAATGACAGGACTGTGAAATTTCTATAGTCAGCCACATTTGATCAATGTTCAGACTATTAAATTTGTTATCATGTTTTCAAACTTTTGTTTTCCCAACGCCCTTTAAAATGATGATAATAGTAATTAAGTGTATGTATTCTCGGGCATGCATAATGATGTTTTGGATCCTTCTCAAAGCTCATTTTAACCGTCGACTACGGTTCGGATAAAATAAGTCTGACTCGGGCACAAAACACATTTATGCTCAAGAACATAAGCTCTATTGTTATATTGTTCCGATAAAATTAGATCTGTATTTTAAGAACATTTCAAGAACATTATATTTTAGGAATATTTGTACTGGGGACTGGATTGAGATATTTTAGTTAACGTGTGTTTTGACAATATTTGACTCGTATTTTTACAATTCCATGTTTTTGTGCGTCTGTTCAGCAATAGATTATAGATGACGTCAAAACTGTAGTAAGAAAATCAGTGACAAACTAGGCTGCAGTATCACCTCGTGTGCCACTTTTTTGTTCTTGCCACAGTTTGACGTCATCTATGATCTATTACTGAAGAGACGCATGCCAACATGGAATCTATTTGTTAATTAGACACTAACTTTAAGCTTTATTTATATCCAGGTTTGTGGAAGTTCACCGAAGACGCAAGCGCAGTAAAGGCTCGAAAAAATACAAGAAATCAAAAAGTAAAAGCAAAAAGTACAAATACAGATCCAGATACCGAAACTCAAATGGTCAAAATTCAAACCCACAACAATATGTCCAACAAGTACCTGGGACCAATACCTGGAGGTATGGAGGGTTTGGTAGGGTCTTTGGGAACAACCCAGGTGAGGCTTATAGATATGTGATGGTACCTGGCCCTGATCCTAGACGAAGCCGAAGCAAAACCAGATCACGAAGTCGAGGACGTTACTTACCTATTCCTGGTCAAGTCCTGCCAGCTTCAAACGTTGCACCGGTGGTCCCTGGTTCTGCACCCGTTCCAAGAGTTCCCGCATTTCAGCCATTTTTTATTCCAGGAAGAAGCAAGAGCCCTAAAAAAATCAAAAGCCGATCGAAAAGTCCAGGAAGATATTGGATGCCATTCCGCAGACCTATGGTGCCGGCACCTATTCCTAATACAATTGTGACTGCACCTCGGCCCGGAGGACCAATAATGGGCGGACCAATAGCGGGCGGACCGTATCATGTACAGTTCGGACCTGCACCTCAGCCTTTCTTCATTCCCAATGGACGAAGGGGAAGAAGGTTAGGTGGGGGATATATTCTGTTACCTGCACCCATTCCACGTCCAAATCCAGGTCCCGTCCCACGCCCAGCTCCAGTTCCTAATCCAGGACAAGGTATGATACACACCCATGAACACGGTCACAGTCACGGTCAAGGTCAAAGTCAAGTTCATGGTCATGGTCATGGTCATGGTCATTGTCAGGGTCAGGGTCAAGTTCATGGTCATGGTAATGGTCAGGGTCAGGGTCAAGGTCACGGTCATGGTCAGGGTCAGGGTCAAGGTCATGGTCAGGAACAAGGTCGAGGTCAAGGTCAACGCCAGACAGTTACACCACAGGGGTCAACTACCCCACCTCCTGTACCAGATAAGAGAAATGGTTGGAAAAAAGCCAAGTATGGGAAAGGGAAAGCAAAGTATGGATTCGGTAAACTTTAAAATGGATACCTGTAGGAATTAAGAGACACGCTTTCATTTATGTTAACTCAAGTTTCTTTTTTGTTTAGTATTTCAGAAATCACTTTTCTATATGGACTTATAATTTTAATTAGATATTTTGGTTTATAGTTTTTGCGGGAAAAAAGAAAAACAAGAGTTTCTTGAACTCGACTTTCGGAATTTTAACAGCATAAATTGAGCGGATGAATATGTAAGTTCATTTTATCAATGACATAACAAAGATAAACGAGTCCTCAATTGATCAAATAAATTGAAATTATTTTTAAAAGCAATGAACTTTAAGTGTAACATTATGGGGGTGTGTAACATTATGGGGGTGTGACAGAGGGATTAAACTCACAAATCCTACGCATGCGTGCTCATGATTGCTTGCCCATTACCCATTGGGTCTTAATTTCAACTATTAGGGCGGCAAGTTACCATGAGCACGCATGCGCAGGACTTGTTATATTCCGATCCATTTTGTTGTATCACTTTTGGGAATACGGTTTAAATGCTATCAAATGCGGCGGCCAATAAGTCAAATCAATATTGAAAGCTAATAGAGTGGACTGGTTAGGAAAGCTAGCAAACTACAAAGAAGATTACAATTCTAAATTGTTTCATTTTGTGTATACGGTCATGGTTAGGGTCTTTTGTTCTAGATGCGATGCTGCCTTACTCAATCGTCCGTTTGCTCATTTACATCTCTAAGCCTTTTGCTATCTGTGCACTCCCAACGTCATATAAGAATAGGGACGGGAGAAAGTGAACTGAAAGCCATGAATTTTGTTCAACATTCAATGAAATTTTTAGACAAAAAGAGCGTATCTATTTAAGTAATGGTCCGTGTAAGAAGGAAAGTAACTCCAATTGTTCTGCGCCATTTCGCTTTTCCCACTCCAGAATGTTTAGATTTTCATACTGAGAATACATCAACCTGTGTACAACATGGTTTTAAGGTAAAATGCAATGAAAC